>JAMKCH010001402.1:0-39476 GCA_023653785.1 Ophioderma brevispina
ATTGAACAATGAGTGAAAAAAAGGAAACGCTAAATTACAAATAAAAAAGAAAAACAAATAACAGATAAGATTTTAAAAGAAAAACAATATTAACTTAAAATTAATTAAAAATGCATAAAATAATATAAGCAAATTAAATTAATAACAAAAGTTAATGAACAAAAATAAATGTAAAAAATAATAACAAATGCAACTAAATGAAAATACACCAATAAACAAGTACTAAAATAAAAATGAACTAATAAAAATAAAAATCTTTAAAATAATAAAAAGATAAGTTGATAAACTAATAATAATAAAACAAAATTACAATGGAAACAAAAGAAAATAAATTTAAATATAAATAAAATACAAAATAAAAATTCAAAAGAATTAACAATTGAACAATGAGTGAAAAATAGAAAACGCTAAAAGACAAATAAAAAAGAAAAGACGGAAACAAATAAGAATTTAAAAGAAAAACAATATTAAATTAAAATTAATTAAAAATACAATATAAGCAGATTAAATAAAAACAAAAATTATTAAGGCCAATGGAATTGGATTGTTAGTTTCCGGTTGACTGTTCGAAAAAAGGAGGAGGTCACTATTTCATTATTCATTATTTTCAAGATTTCATATAAATGTTTACGTCATTGGTATAAGATTATGTCTAAACCTAAATTCATATATCTAACATCAGACTTTATAACAGTTGGATACTTTTAAGTAATATTTCCTTTAAAAAAATCAATTTTTCAAGATGAATATTGTAAGCTCGATCGCAGAGTACGATCAGCAGCATTGTTAGGGAAATCTAAAATTTTCATTATTAACCACTAAGTAAACCCCCTCAGCCACAAAAATATGTTAAAATGATCAGAACGACATGCCTGATAGGCCCTATTATGAGAAGCTGAAAGTTATGATCTGTATTTAAGATTTCCGAAAAGTTGGGAATTGTCCATATGATAAAAAAGGATAAGGTGTGGAGGTAGGCCTAATGTAGAAATGTGCCCTGGTGTAGTTGGAAGGAGGAAAAAATTCCATTGGCCTAATAACAAAAGTTAATAAACAAAAATAAATGTAAAAAATAATAACAAAATGCAACTAAAATACACAAAAATACACGTTGATAAAATATGAAAAGCAAGGAGTTTGTTCAGGAAAGATGTGGCGTGGTATTATTAAAAAACTAATTAAAATAAAAACAGCAATAATAATAATAATAACAATGAAACGAGCATAAATACGAACAACGTTAGTAAGTAATTAAAAGTTTAAAAAGAAATAATCAAAATATCGAATACGAAAAAAAAATTAATGAAACAATAAAATAAGCATTTAAAATGAGCAAAATATTAAAACTAAAAAGTAATACAAATTAATTGAACAAAATAAAACCCGAATATTAAAAATGAAAGAAAAAGACAAATACATTAAAAAAAGAAAATATGAAGCAAAATGTTTTTTAAACAATTATAAAAATAAAAAATAGAAATGTGACAAATATTGACCCAAAATAAAATAAGATTTAACAAATATAATAAAGAATGAAAATGATCAAAAAACAAAATATACACTCATTTTTATAAAAATAATTAAAATATATTGTTTTTTCAATTTTCAATTTGGTGAAAATGAGAACCTGAATTGGATGGGTTGTGTTGGTGGAAGGGGTGATTGGCAAACACCCTTGTATAATGTGGAACCCTATCGTTGTTGGAAAGAGAACCCCAGGGGTAGTTGGGAAATGGAACTCTGGGAGCATGAGAAGGAAATCTGGTAGAGGTTTCATGGTATGCAAATGAGGTATTGCCATTTATATTCCGTCAAGCGCTTCTGCCCAATATCATAGCGCATGACGGAATCAATTGTAATACCAAAAAAGGACCATGGGTAGTTGGGATGGGTAGTTGGGAATTGTCCATATGATAAAAAAGGATAAGGTGTGGAGGTAGGCCTAATGTAGAAATGTGCCCTGGTGTAGTTGGAAGGAGGAACCTGGGTTAGTTGGGAAAGGGCCACTCTTTGTTATGGCACGCTCCACGTATCAAATCATGGCGAGTTTTCCCTCGCATGTCGAGTTTCATGCGCTGTATATCGAGTTTACCCCGCTATATGTCGAGTTTACAGCGCTGCCTATCCAGTTTGAACTCTATGTGCCGAGTTTCATAAATCATGTCCAGAATAAATCATGTCCAGAATAAATCATGCCGAGTTTTAAAAAACTGGACATGATTTTTTCAACATGTGCAAACTGGACATGGTTTTTTTCTCAACATAAGCAAACTCGACATGATTTTGAAACTCGGCATGATTTTTTTTCTCGACATGAGGAAAACTGGACATGATTTATGTCAAACTCACCATAAAGCAAAACTCGATGTATAGAGGGCAAACTGGACAGATAGCGCTGTAAACTCGACATATAACGCTGCACACTCGACATATGGCGAGGAAAACTCGATACACACCGCGTGAAACTCGACATGCGCGGGACTCTCGCCATGATTTGATACGTGGAGCGTGCCATACTTTGTAGATGAGAAGGGGGATCTGTGTTAGTTGGGAAGGACGCTCTGTGACAGCTGTGAAGGGCTCCCAGACAGTTGTGGAAGGGGTCTTGGATAGTTCGAAATGAAGAATATATAACGACGCTTGATCGCAATCCCAGACATGATCATTGCGCTTTACATGAAAAAAAACCCAGCAAAACATACAAAAAACAGGTATACAATAACAGCAATAAACATTAGGACAGGTATGTTTTCAGTGTGCGTTTGAAGATATCAACGGATGGAGATGGTCTTATGGATAGTCTGATAGTGGTAAGTTGTTCCAGATTCTTGATCCGAAGACACTGAAGGATCTCTCACCAATATGTTTATAAGATCTTGGAATAGTGAGTCTGCTCCAATCTTGTGACGAGCGAAGTCCTTCACGTGATGATTTATGCATGCTTACGCATTCTTCAAGATAAACCGGTGCGAGACCGTTCAGTGTCTTGTAAATATATAAGAGAACTTTGAATTGGATGCGTTTGTCAATTGGTAGCCAGTGTAGGGAGTTCAATAATTGTGAAGCAGGGTGTATACGTGGAACTTGGAAAATAATACGGGCAGCTCTGTTCTGAAGGCGCTGGAGTCTGATGAGGTTTTTTTTTCCTACAACAAGACAGAAGAGCATTGGCATAATCTAACTTGGAGAGTACAAGAGCTCGCATGGCATTTGAGCATGCGTCCTCAGTGATGTATCTACGTATTCTCGACAAGTTCCATAACAGAAAGTTGACTGATTTACAAACAGATGTAACATGCTCAGACATGGTCATGGCCGAATCAAAGCGAACACCTAAGTTCTTGATAGTGGATGAAGGAACTATCTCAACTTCACCAATCTGAATCTTTGCGTCGGCAATTCGACTCGAGTCATATTGTGCGGTGATGATGCAATAAAAAATTCAGTTTTGGACTCATTTAGTTTGAGCATATTTTCCTCCAGCCAATCACGGAGCTCTTCAACACACTTAGTCAGCTTAAAGATGGCACATGCTGCATCACATGGGATCTTTGGGTTAAAGAAAGCATATATTTGGACATCGTTTGCATAACAGTGAAAATGTAAACCATGATGGCGAATAATTGAGGCAACATGCTGCGAGTACATGGTAAATGACCTGGGCCCAATTATTGACCCCTGTGGGACACCGCACTTTAGATCATAATAACCAGAGAAAACCACCAACAGATACCCTGAACTGACGGCCGGTAATATATGAACGGAACCATTTTAGGACTGTGCCTTTGATACCAAAGTCATGTTCTAGACGATGTAGCAAGACACCATGATCAATGGTATCAAAGGCACTAGAAAGGTCCAGCATTATTAAAAAAGGCAGCTTTATTTTCATCGAGGGCCATCGATGAAAAGACCTTGGGACTTTGAGGCAGCTAGTAAAAGGGCCCTGGTATAGTTGCAAAGGAACCCTGTGGTCGGTAGTCAGACAGGGACCTAAGGTGGTGACAAAGTTTAATAATGCTACAGGTTACGTCTGATAAGGTTCACCAACAACTAAACTGTTCATACTATATTCTTGTATTTCAATATATATATTTTTATACTTATTTCAAACACTTTTGTACTAAGCAAGTTGCAATAAAACTTCACAAATTCAATCTGATATTGTGTCTACCGTTTCTTTCTTATACATAAGTATTTCCCAACCACATAGAACAACCCAAACAAGACTCACTCCTTGGGCGCCCCTTTCCTTTTTAAAGGAATTTTTATTTACTCCTGCTTACCTAAGGAATAATTTGAGCTATATTATATAAGATTTAGAGCAGTTCAAACATTTGACTCCCATAGTAACTTTACCCCTCTCCTGGGGCTTCACGCAACAACGGGTCCCCGGCACACCTTCATATTTGCAAAAGTTATATTTTTCTCTGAATTTTCCCGTGTTCAGATATTGGTATCTCGTTCGTCTAACCAAACCTTCTGGGCTGATGCTCTATAACCTACTTTGAATTTTGATAGTTTTCCATTTTCTGATTTAAAGGTGAATTTCGTGATCTTAGCATCTTTGTTTTTGTTTATGATTCAACAGATATCGAGAAAAGATTATTTCCAAAATTTCAGCTGATTCTGATAGTGCGGCGTTTTGATGTTATGAACAAATGTTCGTATTACGGCGTCCCATGTATGTTGTAATTCCTGTCGCAAATTTCTTCAAAATTAAATCGAATCTGCAATTCTAGGCAACCATGGCAACTGGTGGTTCGGATGAAAATCTCAAAAAATTTTATTTGAGGTATGTCGGAGGGGGGGGGGGCGAGGTTGTGCATCACAATATGCTACTTTATCAAATCACATACATAATTTTGCAAGGGAACACCAAACTACACCATGATGTTTCATGCTGATTAAGGGTAGAACGAATTCCTTTGTCTGATGGGTAACCAAATGAACCAATGTGTTATATTTTCTTATCGAGATTCCTTGATCCTGAAACCATACATTAGAGTCATGCCTCTATTTCCTCATGCCTAAAAACTAGGGAGTGTAGCGCGCACCACTGCAGTAGTCTTTATCAGAAATACTTGAAGTTCTAATGATTTCCGGCACGGTAGCGGCCATATTGAAACTAAAATTTATCAATATTTCCACCTTTCGGTTTGCATTCACGTATTTATTTCCATATAGAGTATTCTATAAAAAGTTTACCCTTTTTTGGTTTGCAATTGATATACTGGGATATTTTTATTTATTCGTTATTTATTCAGGAAATTCCTTCAATACAAGGTACTGATCTCCCAGGAGATCCTGATAAACTTAATCTACAAAGATGAAATATGTACACAATCATGTTAAATATACTATTACATAAAAAAATGAATCAAATTTATAGTTATAAAGTAACAATTACAAGGCAATAGCACTTTTAAATTCATTTAAACTCATGGAATTAAACCTGGTACGAAGATCAGGAGAAAGCTTGTTCCGTGAAGTTGTGGCTCTATAATGGAAGGGTTTTTTTTCCAGAAGTTGTTTTCCAAGTTGGAACAACCAAATTATTATGAGATTGACTTCTAATGCATTTTGGATGAGTAGAATGAGTGAAAACAAACTTTGAAGAAATATAAGTTGGAGCCATGTGCCTGAGACATTTGAAAGTTAAAGTAAGTAATTGGTTTTCCCATCTACAGTTAAAGCTAGTTAAGTCTAACCCAGTCCAGCTCTTTCAACATTCTGTCCACTGAAGTTCTAATATCTGCAGAAAGTAAGATACGAGCAAGTCTATTTTGTAGGATCTGAAGATCATTACTACATAAAACACTCAAATTAGACCAAACAGAACTGCAGTAGTCAAAATATGGAAAGACCAGGGCTTGAGCAAGCATATTTACAGTCTTACCGGGAAGATAGTGTTTCACTCTATAAATAACCCCTAAGCGCTTGGCTTATATTAGAAGATAAATAATTTACATGTTCATGCCATGATAAGTTAGGATCAAATGTTACTCCTAAGTACTTATATTTTTCAACTCTTTCAATTGTCTGATTATCATATACAAGTGTTATGTTTTTAAAATTGCTTAGATTATGCTTAGTGCCAAACAGCATCAGTTTAGTCTTTTTATGTTTAATGTTAAGTTGTTAGACTGAAACCAGACAGAAATATTGTGTAAGTTAGCATTAAAAATATTGTGTAAGTTAGCATTAGAAATATTGTGTAATTTAGCATTAAGCTCACCTTGCATAACAACGTGCAATTTTGAGTAAACATCCTTTATACTAGTAAAAGCTTATTACATAATAATCAATAGACGATCGATTGTAGCAAACTACTGGAGAACACCCAGCCACATAAAACCAATCACAAGCAAGTTCTTTGTGATATTGACCATTTATCGCAGATGTCAATTATGCAAATTTTGTTACAAACTACCGTAGAATTATTACGGGGCATTTATCCAATCAGATCAATCCTCTTTTGTGTGGTTACCTTGGTTGCAACCTCCCAAGCATCACTCCATCTTCATCAATGTCTCAATACTGCTCCATTATTCTTTTGACCCGCGCCGGCCAGACATTAACGGGGACGTTACAGTAGCACTACTACACGCTACATTTGCTTGATGTGCTGCATCGTTTCAGATTTCACAATTATTTAGTTTATATTCTATGTAAGTTTATAATATTGTTTGAACTTTCTTATTAATTAGCACTTAATATATTGTTAATTTTAAATGTTACAATATTTATTTCACAATATTTCTTGACAGTCTGCAATGTTCATTATTTTACAATAATGCACACCTGTTGAATTCAGCTTTCATCATGAAGGCTAAGTAATTTGATAAGATGACATGCGCGATGTACGTGCCATGTGGACTGATTAAAACCGCGTTGATTAAAAAAAACTTTTCGAAAATGTTAAAAATTTTTGCATTTTGTTTGTTAAGGGAGCGGTCATTATTTATGCCAGGGAGGGGGAATGGAGGATTTCAACTTTTTCTCGGCAAAAATTGTTGCGTTCCCCCCTCGCTTCCGTTCAAAAATTTCACGTTCCCCCCTTGATCATGCTGATTTTCCCATTTAAAAGTTCATGTTCCCCCCTCTCGCGTTGATGAAAAATTTCACGTTCCCCCCTCTCAACAAAATTTTTCGGGTTCCCCTCTCAAATCCTCCACCCCCCGGCGTAAATAATGACCCCTCCCTAAGCATGCTGTTGAGTTGTTTACATTGTAATGTATATTCAGATAATTATAATAATACTCATATGAATTTTTATTAATTTTTTCTTGGAGATGGCAGGCGCACACAACTGTTGAAAAAACCCATGTGCGCTTTTTCAACAGTTGTGTGCGCTGGCCATCTCCAGGAAAAGATTTAGACTGGTTCCATTTCTCAAAAAAGGCTTCAACATGACGAAGGCATTTTTGAGTAAAAGCAATTGGGTTAGTGTTTTTAGATGAAAATTTTATGCTAATTCCAAATTTTCTGGTCCCCAAGCTGAATTTTGAGAGGAAATGGGCCTAATTAGCATAAATTCAAAATGGCCGCCATTTTAACGTTTGTTTGTACTCAAGATTTAAGGCTTGTAATGACTCATTCTTGTGTCTATACAAATGTTTTCAGGGTTAAGGAATACAATTAGATCATTAGTTATAGCATTATGTCAACTTAACAGTTAATTTGCATAAAAATTCAAAATGGGCTGCCATTTTGACATTTTTGTACATAACTCAAGATTTAAGGCTTGTACTCCATTCTTGTGTCTATACTATTATGTTTTCAGGGTCAAGGAATTAAATTAGATCATTAGTTATGATCATGCGCCATGAGTTTGGGTATACAAAATGATGGTGGTGTTACCTTTTCACAAATATTTTTAAACATTTTTATTGTATCATAAGAACCAAGTTAGGTATTCAGCTGATTTATATTTCATTTTAAAGGGAATTTATCTAGCTTTGATATGGTAGCAGATTCAATTTTGTGCTATCTTTACTTTTGAGTTGTAATAATTTTAAGTCAGTCGTTTTCAGAGAGGGTGGTGTCTATGGATGAGGTGCCTACGGATGAGGCATGTGTTAAAGTCTAGGTATTTTTGATATTCGGGGCTTTTGCATTTTTTTGGTTTTATATCTTTGTAACCCTGCCATGTATTAAGATAAATAACATCTCATTTTGTTTGTTATTTATGTGGCATTAATTTTGACTCATACTACAGTTTAAGCTATGATGTTAAGTGAAGGTAACAAATTAGACTGCCACAAAATTTTGTACTTTTTACATAAAAAATCACTTTTCCATCTTATATGACACTTGCGGCACCCTGTATATGCATATACAAGTTGCATATTTTTCTTCCTTACATTTTTAGCTTTACAACAATATATAGTTTTATACCTCTCAAAAAAAATGATGACTTACTCTCATTTAAGTGTGAAAACGTGTAATATTTGGTAGTTTCAAGCATGTAACACACTTTGCTCCCAACTCATGGTGCATGACCTTATAGCATTAGGTCATGTTGACAGTTAATTTGCATAAAAATTCAAAATGGCCGCCGTTTTAAATTTATGCAAATTAATTGTCAATATATGGCATAATACCTTAACTGATGGTCTAGTTGTGTTCTCTGACCCTGAAAACATATGTATAGACACAAGAATGAAGTCTTTACAAGCCTTAAATCTTGATTTATGTACAAAAAAATTTAAAATGGCGGCCATTTTGAATTTATGCAAATTAGGCACACTTCCCTTAAAAATTAGCTTTGGGGACCGGAAGATTTGGAATCAGCATAACATTTTCATATAGAAACACTGTTTCAATTGCTTTTACTCAAAAATGCCTTCGACAAGTTGCTTTTTGAAAAATGGAACCAGTCTAATTAATAAATATTCTGTATTCATCCTTGTGTGCCTGGAGAACTAAGTAGTTAAAATTTCATAATACACATATGTTCACAGGGGGTTCCCAAAAAATAAGTTCCCCCTAAAATTCAAGGACATTTCATTGAATAACTTCACTTAGAACGGGATGTTTTGAAAATTTGAAAGTTTTGAAAACATTTAGCTCTGCCACAAAAGTTGTTGCTTTTTAAAAGGCAATTTAGTACGGTGGTTCTGAGGGATGATATTTGACAACATAATTTCCACATGATCACTTAATTTGAAGATAGTTGATCACATAATTGCACATTATTCAGATATTTTCCACTTCTTTGACAATTTCAAATTGATCAGATATTTTCTACTTGACAAGATAATTTCTATTTGATCACTTAATTTCAAGATATTTGACGAGATAATTTCTACTTGATCAGATATTTTCCACTTGGACAAGATAATTTTCAGTTGATCACTTGATTAATCTGTTACTTAACCTTAATCTGTTACTTGCTTACGTAATTAAAATAAGTGATCACGTGGAGAACATTCTTGTCTAGTGGAAAATATCTCATCAAGTGGAAATTATGTGATCAAATATCTTGCAAAATAAGTGAAGAAGTTGAAATAATGTTATCAAAAAATTGGAAAATATCTAATCAACTGGAAGTCATCTTGTTAAGTGGAAAATATCTGATCAAGTGGAAATTATGTGATCAAAATCTTTTAAATTAAGTAATCTTCAGCATTAGCTATCATCATGTTATCAACTGGTCAACATCGCCCTTCAGAGCCACCATACTTTAGTTATCAGGACACCCTCCATTTTGTAAAAAACCGGCGTTTTCAGAAAAAAAACTGGCATTTTGCAGTATAAAAGGTCTAAAGTCAATCAATTGTCAATTTACAACGATTTCATTTCCTTTAATTTGTATTCATCGCAGTCTGAAGTAAATAACATTACCTCATAGCTTACATCTCAGTTTGTTTGCCTGCATATTCATCTTGTTTATGTGTTTGCATAATGTTATTGTTAGCGTTAATGTTATTTACTTATGTCCGCAATAAATATAAAGAAAGGAAATGAAATCGTTGTAAATTGATAATTTCTTGACTTTGAAAACGGCAAAGTGCCACTTTTTCCGAAAACATCATTTTTGGGAAAAGGGAGCGTCTGTTGATGCCAAGTGTTTTTGAAAAGCAACGACTTTTGTGTTTGAGTCAAATGTTTTCTCTCTTCAAAAACTTTTTAGAATTTTCCAATAATCCAGTTCTAAGTGAAGCGAAATGTCCTAGAATTTTAGGGGGGAACTTATTTTTGGGTGAACCGTGTATCTCTCATTGGTACAAATTGGGATTTTCAAATTCATTTTCTCGCCAGGAAAATTGTGCGCGAAATTCATGAGTAATACTGTTGGCTGATTATTTTAATGAATGGTGTAACTGTACATTCGAAGGTGTAACCATCATTAGGCCCCTCAAATCGTGTTTTCAGTAGGTAGTCCAAAACCCTAAATGCGAAATGAGATTTTTTTTAATTATTGTTTTAATGTTATTCCAAGAAATGGCTCAAATTGTGCCGAAGTGGCAAGAGTTCCATATGTACCCCTTCGAAGTTTTACATGTAACAAATTCTCTTTGGGGCATTAAAACTTTGTTTCCTGTAGAATTTTAAGGGAACTCTTTCCCAAACGGTAAGTCAAAACAGTTGCAAACCACATTTCACTGTCAAATTATTAGTTTATCAAACAGAAATATTTATTTAAGATCTATTTAAGGTCACTTGCATTTTTGTCTCTGAAACGTTTTTTTGTCTAAAACAAGGCGAACTCGTATTTACGCGATGTTAAAATATGCCCCGCCGAATGTCGCGATCACCAAGAAGTGACAACTTGAACTACACCAGACCACCCTCTATAATTCTGAAAAACACTCCCTCAAAGCTGGAACCACTAGCCCACCCTAATAAACCGTGTAATGCCCTTCCACCCACCAAAATTTCCTGGCACCATTTTTTTGCCTGAAATTATCCTTAGCTCACCAAAGAATAACTCTAAAAACATAACTCACCGATGAACTCCATCCATAATTCACCAAAAAATAACTCTAAAAACATAACTCATCAATGGACCTCATCCAGAACTCACAAAGAGCACTCTAAAAACATAGCTCACCGATGAACTTCGTCCATAACTCACAACAAGAATAGTCTTTTAAAAAGACAACCATCGCTTAGCGAGGATGTTAGTACTTAATGTGTTAGTGTAAATACTCAGAGATCATAGGAAACCCTCTCATATATAGAGAGGTGATATAACCACAGTATATCTACCATCAACCTTTAATTTTGCAATACCACTGGTTTGAAAATGCCAGCCTTTATACAGCCATATCCATTCATAGGTGAGTGCCCCCTGTTATCAAATAGATTCTAAATATTTTAACCACAGTCCATTGCACGGAGATTACAAAATTCACTTACAGGAAACAAGTTTCAAAACAATGCTTGACACTATGAGGCAATGAAGTTTCTACTCCTGTGGCACAGTTCAATAGCTTTCATTCACAAGTATATTTAGAAAACACGCCCCTGAGTGTTGTGTATAACATATGATACCTAGAATACACAAGATCAGTTCATGTCAATGCGTGTACAAGTACAACTCGCTGAACTGTGCCCTTGGTTGATGAGCATAGTGTGTGCTATCTGGGCATTGTACACATAATGGTACTCTCAAAACCATGGGTCATATCATCCATTACATGTCAATGAACTGAGAAGTTATCCACTGTGATGGGTGCGCTATCATCCAATCAAAAGTTTTGTTTCTAGCTGCTTAGGAAATGTAAATGAATTTCCTAGTAGGCATATACCATGTCCCTAATTCTTAAAATAATTGGAACCAGAGGACTTTGCACTGCTGCATGAGACAACCACCCAACTCTGTGCATGACTGTGATATTCTGCCAATCATTTGCTTGCTACACATATGCTAGGGTAACTTGTAATGTAGTGGCTTTTATCTATTCCGATTTTATACCATCTTCGATGGAAAAAAAATCCATGAACTCCATTAATTATGCACCAACAAATAAAAACAACTAATCGAAGAACTCATCCATAATTCACCACTCATCGATGAACTCTATCCTTTACGTAGTTACTCACCAAAATACCTTTAAAAAGTCAAATGTCAGCACCCACCAAGATTGCAAATGTTTACTTTTTGTGAAATGATGACTATGGGTAATGAAGTACATGGTTAGTAGGGTCTTGTGCCCTCCTACAATATACCCAAGTTTGGTTACTCTCTATCTCATCTAGAAAAAATACAGTGAAAAAAAAAATGTGGCCAAATGTTGACCTTTTTGTGCAACACCTTTTATACCCCTGACAGTCCCAGTGAAGGACTCTAGGGTGCTGAATTACCCCGGGTGAATTACATGGTTAGTATAGGCTTTTCCCCTCCTACAATATACCCAATTTTGGCTACTCTATAGCTCATCCAGAAAAAAAGATATGGCCAAATGTTCCATCAGGGTTAACATTTTTGTTACGGACATACAGACATACATGTACGGAAGAACATACGGACGGAGCCCATTTTATAGTCTCCTTCCGAATTTCGGCGGGGACAAAAATGCGCAAAATTTCCTAATGGGGTAATCAAAATGCACGCGGCCTATACTTTAAACAAACTCTTTAACTCTTACGACAACATAGGCAAGGTTTAAAAAAACACATTGCCACCTCCCTCTAGTTGCCTCATGCGCAGTCATGCATGAAACATAATCCAGTAAATATGGTACGAAAGGAACCCAGAGGAGTTATTCTTAAAGCCCGGGGGAGGGAGGTACTCAACACAAATGACCGATATAGGTTTATTGCCATTTGGTCTAATCCCATTTGGTCTAACTTCAATTCGTCTAAACCCATATTGTCTAATACGAATTTGTCTAATAACCATTTAGTCTAACATCCAGTTTATCCAGGGATCCTAAATAAATCGGGATAGGACAATCGATCAAGATAATGGATGCGTACTGCACACTGATCTGCAGAAATATGTAGTTTAGTTCGCCAGTCGTGCGTTGCGATTGACGCTACGGCATCCCCGGTTATACGTAATGAATTTTTTTTTTTTGTGTTTAAAACCCGGGGTTTTTTTTATGCATAATTATGTAGTTATAGAAAATGTGGCGCATCACCATCGCTTCTCGAAAATTGCTATGGGCATGTTGTACTCAGTGTCACCCGCATGTTTATCTAAAAACCAAAGGCTAATATCAATTTTTCTAATGCCTCTGTACGGACATGATGGATATTAGACGATATGAGTTTTAGACCAGATAAATGAGACCAATATGGCTATTAGGGACTAAATGGTCTTAGCCTAGGATGGTATTAGACAAAATGGCGATTAGACCAATTGAGATTAACCAAATGGGAACAAGTGACCACACGCCACAAGTACATGACGATGTCTAGCTATTCTCACATTCATCTATTGGAAGGCTTTCCAGCAGTCATTGAATTATATTAAGTATCAGCATACGATATTAATTATCCTAAATACAAAAAGTCCTTTTTTCCGAGGCATTGACAAGGTAAACATTCACAGGTCGGCTATACGTCTCTTTTTGCTTTACAAGGGCCAAATTACCAATGCATCTGCAAAAATCTGCAAAAATTGGAAAATTGGGGGCGTCTCTTTAAAGTTGCGGGTTAAAAAGCTATTGCTTTAGCTATCGATAATATATAATGATATCGCGGAAGGAAGGTAACAGGTAACAGTGGAAGTGTTTTGACGAATGCCCTCAGGACCAATTTGATTTTTATGCTCTTTATTTATAAAGTGCACGGATCGTTGGTTTTTTCGGGGTTTTTTTTTTTTCTTTTTTTAACAATGTGTTGTATTTGGTATTTTCCTGACTTCCACCTGAATAAATTCTAAAGTTTCTTTCTCTCGTTTTGTAGCTATCCCATTGATCACCATGACTGACCGTAGGCGGTTGTCAAGAATGCTGACATGAGCGAGGAGATGCAGACGGATGCCATAGAGTGCGCCACCCAGGCATTGAGGAGAATTCAACATAGAGAACGAAAGACATTGCTGCCTACATCAAGAAGAATTCGAACAAGAAGTCCAACCCCCAACTTGGATTGTATTACTGGACGGAATTTCGGCAGCTATTTGTCACACACGAGAATAAACAACTCATCTATTTCTACTCGGAAAAGTTGCCGTGGCTCTGTTCAAGTCGGGCTAAGCTCAAGGTGGACTTTTTTCGGAGAGAATTTTTTGTGCCCAGGAAATATGACTGTTCACATGTCGGAGACTCGAGTAGTCCGTAAGGATCTTAACGGACCAAGAATGCGTGTCAAATACCAACATGCAAAACTATAACAAACTTGCTCCAAAACATGTTAATTTGACACGTGTCAACACGTGTGGCAGTTGTTCAATATAGTAAAGCGTAGAAGGCAGGCGTTCGGAAACCCAAAATGATATCTGTATATAGTTTCTTTGAGCTTCTTTGAACTTACAAATTAGCTCAGAACGATTTGTACGACGCTAGTTGTGAGGGTATTCAAGAAGTTCATTCAACTGGAAATTGCGGGACAAATCCTATGACATGGACATGATAACTAAGTTCATAATAGTTGGAACAAAAAGGACCATTAATGAATCATGTTTTTTGCATTCGTGATCGATATGGTGTGCTCATACAGTTGCGAAAGTTTTCACTAGACATTAAAGGAACATTTGTGTAGAAAAGTATTGAGACAAAACATCTATAAATTTACTATAATATTTGAAAACACGTTTGGGTTTGAATATTAGGCAAAACGGGAAACGAGTTGCCCGCCTCCAACACAATGTCATTTTGTGCATGATTGCAGGGGCTACAGCTCCTGAAAGTACTGTCAGCGTTACATTGGATCTTGAAGGAAGATAAGATGATAATATAGCATCGTGTTTAGGTAGGTGGATGGTGTGGTGGATACCCAGTGGTGGAAAAGGGAATGCTTAAACGTACGTTTCTAGCTTTGTTCTGTCTACAAAATTACTGTATTTAGCTTTTCTTGATATAAAAAAATCATACAATAAATTAATGTCATTACTATTTGCGGCTTTATTTGTACCAAAAGATATTTTCCTAAATTAGACTTTGAATCTGATTGTTTGAAAATGTACATTGAATTTCTGAATATTTCCAGTTTCCATATAGAGCTGCATAACGCTATGTTTTGTAAAGCTGTTTGAATCTTCCTATAGCCAATTAGCTTGATTGTCGTGATGGTCGGAATTAATATCCAAAATGTTGTCAAGGAGAAGTTCTTGAAATTGTGCCTTGTATATAGAATAATAGAGAAAAATTCATATTTTGGTCCAACAATTCCATTCATTATAGAATTGCGTCCTATCAAAAGCTTTTCTTCCAGCGAGTTTACTTGGGTTAAGTGCGGCAGTTCTTTTCTTTGGAAGTAGGTTCCAAATATTGAGATGGCCAGCTTCGGGTTTTTATGATCCACTTATTTGATAATAGCCTAATTTTATGACCCCAACTTCCGCATTTCAGGTCGATTTCATCCAAAATCGGAGATGCGTACTTAGGCTATTTCCAGGCATTTAAATTCTAGTCTGCGGGGTATGAATAAAAAAACATGACCCCTACAAATTTAGTGTTAAATTAAATGAATTTCCCTATTTTAGTGTGTCAAATGTCACAACAACCCCTATACATGTATTTGGACCCTCCTTCAGAAGAAAAATGCCAGACCCTAAATGATTGATGTATGTGTACATGGTAAAAATAATGCATTAATGAATCGAGTCGATCATTGCAGCAAGGACATGTACTTGCCCGTTAAAGATCCGTGTGGCATTGTTTTTGTAAATAAAATCATTAAAATAAAATACTGAAAATGTCATATATTAACTTCTCGATTTTGAGTGTCTAATTTATTTCGTTTTGAGATAATATTTGTCTATATGAGCTAAATCATGCCCTTAGAGGCTTATGATATTTTGCGCAACGAAACGAAACAGATTAGTAAGGTGGCAGATGGGAAAGTTAAAAAAATGTAAACACTGGGAAGATGCAAACTAATATCATGTTGACTCAAAAACTTAGTGAAGTATTTCAGAAGATCTTAGTTGTTATTTAATTTCAAATTGTACAAGGAAACTTTCGCAAAATATCACATATGTAGGACCTGATATTTTGCTAAACGGAGTTCATAAGTTTGTGTTTTTATATTATTGTTTTATTTTTATCATCGAAGAACAAAAAAATCACATGAATCGCCAGAAAATGAAAAAAGAAAAAACAGCAGAACAAAAATCACATTAAATAAAAATTACCCTATTTATATACATAATCTACAGTATAAAAAATTCTAAATAAAATGCACTCAATGAAATAAACCTATCATTTCTCAGTAACTACATTAGCTGTACTCTCATGCAAACAATCATCCAAATGAAAGGTATTTGACTAAAAGAAACGTTACAGAAGTCAAAACAAATCCTTTCGGCATGTTGAGTGGAAACCAACAAAATCGGTTTCCCAAAATATCACCTATATAGGACCTGATATTTTGCGAAACAGATTTTATAAACTTAAATAGCTCGCTAAATTTCTTAGATTAAAACTAATCTAATTTGATTGCTATCAGGGACAAATCTGAAGTTCAGATTAAAATTTAAATCAAAATACATTGAAATATACTCTAATACGATGCAAAATTTTAATCAAAATTTAGATTTGTCTAATCTAAGAATTTAGAGAGTAACTACATTAGCTGTATAACACTTTACCCTCATGTAAACAGCATCCAAATGAAAGGTTTTGGGAAAGAAGCGTTAGAGAAGTCAAAACATCAAATCTTTGAGTGGAAACTTATCACCTCCTGTAGGACCTGATATTTTTGCGAAACAGTTTTCATGAGTACTCTGTAACTACATCAGCTGTACTCTTCATGCAAACAATCATTTAAGGGGGGACATGGCGTCGTTTTCATACAATATTATGATTATTGCAATCACAGCACAGTTTCTTTGAATACAAGCAAGTGATATACCATAATGTTCAGTATGAATAGCCTTTTTCAAATATATTTGTCTCAGATTTCCATATAAAAATTTAGATTTGTCTAATCTAAGAAATTAGAGAGTAAAAGGTTGGAGGTAATACATTAGCTGTATAACACTTTACCCTCATGTAAAAACAGTCATCCAAATGAAAGGTTTTGGGAAAGAAGCGTTAGAGAAGTCAAAACATCAAATCTTTGAGTGGAAACTTATCACCTGTAGGACCTGATATTTTGCGAAACAGTTTTCATGAGTACTCTGTAACTACATCAGCTGTACTCTTCATGCAAACAATCATTTAAGGGGGGACATGGCGTCGTTTTCATACAATATTATGATTATTGCAATCACAGCACAGTTTCTTTGAATACAAGCAGATGGATTTTTATACCATAATGTTCAGTATGATAGGCCTTTTCAAATATATTTGTCTCAGATCATATCGACCTCCGGTATGCTAAATTAGCAGGGTTCAAAGGTCACGGCACCAAGAAAATCAGAAAATCGAAGTGACAATTTTGCCCCCCCCCCCCAATTTATCTCAAAAATAGAGTATCTGAACATCGTTTGTTGTTAAACAATTACATTGCCAGGAACTGTGATCCTATGAGAGCGTTACCAAAATTATATTCCGTTTTGCCATGGCAACCGTTCAAACTTCTCTCGCCACTTTTGCTGCTGGTGGCACACAAAAATCAATGGAACTCAAAAACTAAAGGGTTTTTATACACTCAACTAGTTTTGTGCCAAAATTTGAAGTCGATAGGTCCCAAACCGTTTTTGAGATAAGTGGGGGGGGGGCAAGTTTGCAACCTTCGAAAAATGGCAAAAGATATAGGCCAATAAAGCCATAAGTCATTTAAAATTGTAATCATTATTAAATTAATTATTGCAATTTGTGTTTTTTTAATTCTAATTTTATCAATTCTATTAAAATACTATTTTTTTAATTAAAAACAATCTGTAAATGGTCACTTTTACCCCAAAATTAATTTATTTTTGTAATTATCTTAGATATTACTGCTTGAAAAACAATGAGAAACAAACTAAATGTCGCTGCTTGAAAAACAATACGAAACATAAGAAATTGTCTTTCTCTGTGCGATGCCGTACACTCCGATCAACCATAACATTGAACGAAATGTCCAATTTTCACGCAAATAAAAAGTAAAATACTCTGACAGTTGTGAGAATTCAGAATTTAGAAAACTACAATTTGATCTCTCAAAAGCAAACGACGCCATGTACCCCCTTAAATGAAAGGTATTTGACGAAAAAGAAGCGTTGCAGTCTTGCAGAAGTAAAAAAAAAACGTGTGAATCAAATCTATATCAGTGTACTCTACCAACAAAATCTGTTTCACGAATAGGTGATATTTTGCGAAACAGATTTTGTTGGTAGGTTCCACTCCAGATTGGTGTTTATAGGCTTCTCTAAAGCTTTCTTTCCCCAAACCTTTCATCAATCAAGTTTAAAGGTCCCAGGAAATGCAAATAGAATTGATGTGTTTGTGTCAAGTCTACAAGCTACAAGGAGGGACCAGAAAGGATTCAATATTTAGGTTGGTGATGACATCATTAGTGAAACAAATTGATTTTTCAGAGAGTATAGAAAATGCCGGTGACTGTGTGAATCTATATATTCATGACACGACTGAAATAGATGTGCCTCTATTTTACTGGTAGTGGATTCTTTTTGTGGCCCTGTTTATTGGAATGGAATGCCCGTAAAGATTTGGAGTAGGTTTATCATCTCATTTCCTGGGACCTTTAATTCATCTCAATATAAGAATATACATCAAAATTCAATGTAATTTAAATTGAAATACAATATAAAGAATATAATTGAAACAGCAATAACGGTGATTGAGACGCGGGACCACTAACCCACCGCGCGCGTGAGTTGTATAGTCCCTGTAAAAGATGACATATGGCTGACTGTTTGCATGAGGGTACAGATGATTTAGTGCTTATGAAGGTTTCGCAAAATGTAAGGTCTATAGGTGATATTTTGCTAAACAATTTCTTTGTACAATTTTGAATTTAAATAAACTGTAAGATCTTCTGAAATACTTTCACTAATTTTTGAAGTCAACATACATTAGTTTTCATCTTCCTCCCAGTGTTGTGTATCTAAATTACCCCCTCTTCCCACCTTTAAAATTCTGTTCGTTTCAATTTCGTTTTAGCAAGTATCATAAGCCTTTAAAGACATTACAGTTATCAGCTCGAAAGAGTCAAATTTTGAAATATCCGGAATATCTTAAAGTGAAGGATAATTCTCTTCGTCATGGCTTTTTTTCATATGTTATGTTTTGCAACTGAAAAACAGTTTTGTTCAAAGATATTGAATCTTCATTCAACTACGTTTGTGCGTGTCATTATAGAAGTATAATTACTGACATATCAAATGTGGGTGTGTCATTTAGGTTGGTTTTGCTCTTATCACATGTCGGGTAGTTTAGGATACCTACTACTTGTTACAGAGCTGCTAAAATATGATTGTGATGATTTTTTCGATTTTTTTTCGGTTTACGTTACTTACACTGCACATCAATATCTACGCAAAATTCAAAAGATCAAACTTAAGATTAAGTTCACAAAAACTATATCTCGGGGGTGGGGAACGAAACACGGTTACCCCCAGTAACGCCGTAAAAAAATTTGGATAGACAAAGATGAAAATGGTGGATTCCCAACACCACGGGGAAAGGACAGTGGTTAGTAATTCTGCAGGCTGAAGTGTTGATGGAGATGTTCCATGTCGCCAAAAAACGCATCAGGAGATTATCATAACGAGTGACGCTAAACATTTTCAGAATGAATGGAGACAGTTATTTCCAAACATACCCAAAGAGCCCAATATCATAATGGATAATGCAAACTATCATAGTATCAAAGCTGATAAACTTCCGACATCCAATAGCAAAATAATCAAAAATGCAAGAATGATTGTAAAGCCGGAATATCGCCGCAATTTTGCCGCCAATATCGAAAAAAAGAAGTCCTAAAAGATTCTACATTTTCATCAAGCAAAATAAACAACGGCCTCCGATAGATGAAATTGACATTGTGCTAAAAAGTACGCCCTAAAACACTCTGAGATGAGTATACCTTAGGTATAATACCTTAGGTATACTCATCTCAGCATAAAGTGTACGTTTGGATGCCTCCCATACCACTGTTGACTTGAACCCATGAGAGCTGATATGGGCCAAAATGAAGGGGTTTACGTTTCTGGAAAATACACAATTCAGTATGGCATTCGATTAAGAAATCATTTGATGAGAGTATTAGAACACAGGTAGTACGAATTCTTGACTGGAACAAATGCACGCGACACATCCTTTATGATCCGGTATCGTCACCTCGGACTTTCTATTGTATTGATTGGGGCAAAAAAAGCATAAAACCTCTTAGAACGAATGGAATCGTCGTCACGCCCAAAACTTTTACTGGAAGCTGACAGGAATAAAATCCTACTATACGCTAGAGGATCCTGACAGCGAGAGCGAAATCGGACGCAAGTGAATTGATGAGGGGGTGAGTTGTTATTAAAACTTTCTTATGGCAAGCAAAATGTCGAATACAACAATTTTTTACAATAAAATCAGAGAATACACGAGACAACTTGGCAAATACCTGCATATTATTTTTAGCGCCTGCGTGACATGATATAAGACCAGACGCAATTATGATTCCTGAAAATAGCCGGTATTTTTTGCATAAAATCTCATAAAATTAAATATCTTATCGACAATTCCGTCCCCTACAGAAAACTATTTCAAAGTATGCTCTTTCTGTTTACCGTTTTTTTTTTCTAATCTAAACTCATCCAGTAGAGTCCCGTTTTCTATATAGAAAACCTATTGTAATGCGTGGTATGTAATGCGTTGTATTAATTTTTTCCCTTTGAAATTTTTTTCAACAACTGATAAAAAGTTAAATATCTTTCGAACAATTTAGATCCCCACATGAAACGTAATTCATTGAAAATGTCTTTAATCAGTCACAGGAGTTGCGTTTATACAGTCATGTAATATTTTAGAATTCGCCTATTTTTTTCTACACCGCGTGTATACAGTCTTTACATATTTTAGAATTAGAGAATAAAATAGAGATTTTTTGTTTTGGCACTCTTAATATTGTGTCATAATGGATGGCATCATATTTTGAGTGGTGGAGGCCCCGGCTCAGCGTTATCACCACGATACTCATTGAGTTTTTAATACATCTAGCTTAAATCGTGAAAAATATACAGTTGGCACACAAAGGGTCCCAAACGATGAAAAAAATTGGGAAAAAAAAATTTTCATTATGGTAAAGTTGGCCTATTGAGATTTATGATTCGTGTGATACACTATCGAACAGTACTTTGTCCCTAAAATGTTTTGGAATTCCCCGGTCTCCTGGACCTCTATGCTTGGATTTACTATAACCAAAATGGTAACCAGCGATAATTAAATCTGCAACTATAAAATAGAAAAATGAACTTTTTCATCATTAGGCCTGCAATTAACACTGTAATTTCTGACTATGGATTTCCTAAAGTTCATATTCATTTGATTCCCCTACCCCGTTGACTATGCATGCAATATTCGGAAATAGCAACTCTTTATTATTTGCAATACGGAGTCAACGACCAAAGTTAAATTATATACGCCGTCTACACCTATTTTTTTGACCAATGGCTCAATGTGATCGTCTTCAATTTGGTCTATTTTAAATCACCCCATCTAGTCCATCGAGAAGCACCCTCTCCCCCCCCCCCAGTGACCTAGCCAACGGGCGCGGTAGTGCTTCTAGATGGATTACCCACAGCGGGTCAAAAATGGTATAATTATGTTACATTGACCTATTTAATGATCCACAGTCTTGTCCCCCTACTTGCTTACAAGCTTACTGAAAATGTAGTTCCTTTCTAATATCCCTAAAAGGTGACACTCCTTACCATTGTAGCATCAGTAACTCGTTATTTTTCATAAACATGGTTTGGCAACCTCTGTGGCCCAAATTGCCTTAAAATTATCTATCAGGTAAGTCAATTTATTTCAATGAGCTAAGCAAATGTAAAAGTTATTTTTTAAGTTTCATTTTTTATGCTTCTGTTTGTTTTGTTTTTCTGTTTTGTTTGGGTTTTCCCCCAATCCCCAGACTACCTCCACACTATGCGGATCCCCGGTCCTCGGCCTCGATCCCACCAGATGCTAGTACGTGTAATATATATGTTGATAATTATATGTTTACAACAGTGTTAAAGTGATCGACTGAGTAGTACTAATTTAGCCTGCGACATGTTAAAGGTCCACGGCCCAATCGCTAATAGCCCTCGTCCCCAGAACCCCGGATTTTACCGGAAGTGGTCAAAATTTTGATATCAGAAGAAAGCTACTATTTTTCTCATATGCCCTGTGAAATCTGAGGGCTAAAGAATGTTTGGTTCGGAAGTTAAGAGCGAAAATGTACTGCATTTTGGTCGACCAATATTAACTTTACACAGTAGTCTATGGGCTTACAAAATCACGTTTCTAGCTCTCACATCATAACGGATTGAAATGTCGGCGCGAAACATTACAGAAAGGGTTTTGGGCCAAAGGCCATTCTATCAAGATGAAAACTTTATATACTTAAATCGGGCCATCCACCTTTAATATTAAGATGTAAACGTGTTGAGTGTTAATCGAAACAATTACTCAATATTCTTCTTTTCCTCTAGCACTCACATGCTTTCATGTATTTTTGACCAAGCGTGGTCCCTGCATCATTGACTAAACCGTGTCAATTCATAAGGTATTGACCCCTATGTGACCTTTAACCTATAGTCATAGAGGTCAAGTGGTGTTTTGTTTTAACACGTTGAAGTGTTATATAAGTGTGGGTCAATTAAATCATTAACACTTCTATTCAAAGTGTTGCAGTGGTTGCAAAATCTCCGAAAATTACGCATATTTTAAATAATTAATAATATTTTGTACTGCCATTCAAGTTGAAGCTTCTGCCGATAGTACGTGAAAACTCCAAAAATTGCAGTGTTTGTAGTAGTCCGAATCTTAAGGGGCATTCATGATAACAGCCTCAGTAGTATACTGTAAAAGTCAACGGATAACACTTTTTAACACTTCAACATGTTAATATTTATATTTACACGCTAGTGAGTAAGAATCACCGCATATGCGAGCTTATGCGGGCGATCACCCTGAAAGATGGTACATATGAAGACCGTGCAAATAAGATATACTGACTGTGTAGTGACCCAAGAGTTTAGCTTATTCAGGTATTTAAGTATAATGTACTTGATTTAGGAATGATACAATGGTAAATACGTTGTAGGGGTCACTAAATGACCTCCCCCAATAAGAAATATTCTTAAAATTGTTCAAAATATTAAAACACAATAACTATCCCAGTTAGGAAGTAATTTGTTCAATCCTGAACAGTTTCGGGTGATAGTATAGTTCATCTGTGGAAGTCTGGTGAGGTGGCAAGAGAGGGTAAAATACAGTATTTTGGGGTGGCAACCCATGGGGGAGGGCAATTGAATATAAATTTGACTTAAGTGCCTACCAGGTGGTATGCAAGTAGCTTTCAGTGTGGGATTTCAAAGATAAAAGGGGTCATTGAAGCTTTTATGTTGATATTATGAGAAAAAAAGGTCATTGGTTGTAGATTGAAGTGAATAGGTTGGTCATTGGGTGTCAGTTTGATGTCAAAATGGGGGGTTCAAGGACAGGCAGTTGATATCCACAAAGATATGGAAGTGCCCCACCACCACCAGGGCAGCAAATACTACATAATACATTTGAATTATTACAAATTGGGTTGCAAAACATTACCACTTTAAATGAACAATTGGAAATCGTCTAGTTATTTGTTGTCTTACACACCCACTGCTTCATGTGATAACAAAACTTTTCATGGGGGAATTAAGAAAAATACTATATAATACATATGAAGACAAATAAGATCAACTACTAACCCTGTAGTAACCTAAGTATCTAGCTTATTTAGGTATTTAAATTGTACTTGATGTATATAGTAATGATGCTGAATTCATATAAGTTATAGTGTAGGGGTAGCAGGTGAATGACCTCCCCTATTAAGAAATACACCAGAAAATTACTTAAAACACAACAAACTACTGTTGGCTTTTTATGTAATTGTTAATTCTTGGACAAGTGTTATTAAGTGATACTCAAGATACTCAAGACGCTCCTAACTGTTCCTCGTAAAAAGGTCAGTGGGTGACAGGGCTTTCATCAATGCGACCCTAGACTATGGAACTCTTTGCCCATCTCTGTTCGCAACTTCAGGTATATTGTTACTTTAAGAAGCTTTAAAGCTCTTTAAAATGTCACCTATTTCCTAATTAGTTTGGGCATGTCCTTAAATTGGTATACAATATTGCCTCACATGAATTTTCTCATTTGATTGTAGAGTGTGTTGCTCTTTCTTATACATACTACGTGAATCAAAAAATAATGTGCAAGGGTTGCAGATGAATTTGAACTTGATAAAATCACTGTATCATAGATTTGTTGTTGTTTTAATAAAGCAAATCTAATATACTTCCAAATGTTGAAAAAAATGAAAGAAAATGATTAAAAAATAAACCAGATATGACTAATTTTGTAAGCACTCCTCTTTTCCCTCCATTCCAATGGGATTTATACAGTTAAGCAAGAATACGTTAATGTACGATATACGGGGCATAGCATTATGAAAGTAATGATGACCCATGCTATTTTGTTTATTGATATGAATAGCATGGTCTCATTCATTGATCTTCAAAAAGAATTTAATGTTCACACAAAATCTCACCCAATTAATCTTGATGTGCAAATGAAAAGGGTTTCAACACTACTACTGTAATCTAGGTATAGATACAAGCTATGCCAATAAGGAACTAAACTCTTTGCAATATCCTAAACAATGGGAAGATCTTGTTTTTTTGCTCTGCAACGGGTGAATTGGTGATTGGATTCGTCATATCAGTTGGCACATTGGTATAAATAAATTCATTGATTAATCCGTAGTTGAAATAATCAAGAAAATGTAGCATTAAGTTGACAAAGGTATCATGATATTGATATTGTATACATTCTCACAAACACACGTTTAATGTATGTAAATCCCATAGGAATGGCGAAAAAAGGGGTGTGCTTACAAAATTGGTCATATCTGGCTTATTTTTTAATCGATTTCTTTCATTTTTTTTCAACATTTGGAAGTATATTAGATCTGTTTTATAAAAACAACAACAAATCTATGATATAGTGATTGCATTAAGGTCAAGATCATCTTTCATCTTGCACAATTTTTTTTTGATTCACGTAGTATAGATTAGGTGTTAAGCGTTGATCCCATTGGCCATCACTCTTAAATTTAGCTTAAGTATTATGTTTTACTTGTAAAGCATTTTGACCTTAATTTAATAAGGCGCTATTATCAAGTGATGTTTGTATAGAAAAAGGGACCCCTAAACCCCTTTGCCTCCTCAACCAGACCCTATCCATGTCAAATGTAAATTAAATTAGTTTTGATTATCACCTAATATTCACTTTTGTCCGTGATTTAAAAAATTACATAAAGGCCAACAGTACAATGTAGTTTGTTGTGTTTTTTAAAGTAATTTTCCGATGTATTTCTTAATGGTCATTTACCCCCTACAACTTATATTCACTGTCATCTCATTACTACATCAGTAAAATACTTAAATACCTAAATAAGCTAGATTCGTAGGTTACAACAGGTTAGTTGATGTTATTTGTCTTCATATGTATTATAGTATTTTTCTTAACCCATCCCCCCATGAACAGTTTTTATTAACACATGAAGCAGTGGGTGTGTAAGACAACAATTGACTAGACGATTTCCAATTGTTTAGTTAAAATGGTAATGGTTTGCAACCAAATTTGTAATGATAATTGAGATATACCATGTAGTATATGCTACTTTGGGGGGGGGGCACTTCCATACATATCTTTGTTGATATCAACTGCCTGTCCTGCCAAAACCCCATTTTGACATCAAACTGACATCGACACCCATTTACTTCAATCTACAACCAATGACTCCCCCTTTTTCATAAATATCAACATAAAGCTTCAATGAACCCTTTTATCTATGAATAATTCCACACTGAAACTGAAAGCTATTTTCGTATCATCTAGCAGGCACATATAAGTCGCATTTAAAGTGCCCCCATGGGTTGCCACCCCAATATACTGCATTTTGCCACCTCCCCAGACCTCCACAGATTAATACTATCCATGAAACTACTGTTCAGGATTGAACAAATTACTTCCTAATTGAGGTATTTTTAAAAATATTTTTGAAGCAATTTTCAATGTATTTCTTAATAAAGAGGTCATTTAGTGACCCCCTACAACTTATTTACCCTCGTATCATTACTGCATCAAGTACATTATACTTAAGTACCTGAATGAGCTTAATTTTCAGGTCACTACACGGTCAGTATATCTTATTTGCTTTCATATGTACCATAATATAGTATTTTCCTTATTTTTTTACCTCCGGATATAACCCCATAAACAACCGGGTTGTTAAGTACCTTGCTCAAAGAAGTTCGCAAGTCGTTTAAACAGGGTACTTGAACTAAACCCCATTTATATGAAAGTTTTAAACAACGGTCTTTTTGTGTACGGGGAATTTAAAAAAAAAAGAACTACGACATACTATATAGCTTTGCTTTTAACGGCTAGTGAGAACCCAAGTCAACTATTTTACGCCTGATGATGACGCTCTTTTATAGCCTGATTATGCTAATTAATGAGATGATTATGCTCATTAGGAAATAAAATTTAAGATATAATCAAAACAAAACTAAAATTGCCTTCATAAACTAGTGAAGTTATATTAACATTATGTACAAAACAATGCAACTGTATTTTTAACGGACAAGGACAAGACCCTTTTGCAACACGACTGCCAGTCACATTATATGGGTGTACAATCCTAAGAACCTAATACCTAAGATCTAATACCTAGATCTTAGACCTATAGATGAGTGACCTATGCGTCACTTGTGAATTCAGACGCCCTCTGTTGTTTTCGGCAGGCAAAAATATTACAGTAGGTTCTGTGACCAGACCACATAAAATCTGGTTATAAATTACTTGCAGAATCTTTCCTGATCTAAAATTGGTCACAAATGCAGCTGGTGAATTTAGCTTATATGCTATGATAAGAAAGTTAGTATATTTAATTCGAAACAAAAGTTACAGCAAAAACAGAATTTCCCCATGCAAAGTATAGGTGCTGTGCTTGCCAGTTTCTCTCTACACCAACAGCAGTGGGCGCCATAAACATAAACAAATGTCACATATCTATAGGTAAGGCCTAAAAACTTAGACGCTAAACAATAAATGAAACTAGATGGCATCAAAAATGTTATTAGCAATCTGAGAAATGTCTTGAATATTAAATCATGAGGTGGGGCAAACTACAAAAGTAAGACCCTGTCTCAATGCCAAAAAATAAATCAGGGATTATTAGTTTTGTAGGTGAGTAAGTCCAACTACAAAACTAGACCCTAAATTTTTGGCCACCAAAAATGTATCAAGTGGGAATTTGAGACAGGCGTCTAAAATGTCAAGGTCTTAGATTTATGATCTTAGTTTTAGGATCTTTGTATAGGGTCTTAGGTTTGGCTCTTAGTTAGTTATTAGATTTTGGGTTTAAGATATTTGGTCCTTATTTTTTGGGATTACGATTTTGGGTCTTGGAATGTTCACCCATTATTTACGCAGTATTTTACCAATGTGAACATGCATAAATTTATTTAAACAAGTTTGAGATTTTTTTCCGAAGGGGATCCTGATATGTGTTTGTCATGACAGTTGACACACTAAATCGTGTGTTTGAGCATAAGTATTTTTCTTAAACACTTTCTTGCTTTTCGCTTTAAACATGCTTAAAAGCTTAACATGCAGTCCAATAAACTCAATATTCAATTGCTATAAGTATTAGCAATTCACACTGCTAAACATGGTTAGCAGTTTAACATGGTTTGCAAACTAAACGCAGAAAGGAAAATGTGTTTAGAATAATGTTTAATATCCCTAAACACAGTTCTTAAAGGCAAGGGGAATGACCGGAAATAGCCTCAGACAATCTGAGATGCGGGGGTTGTGGGGCATTAACATTAGGCTGTTATTTGGTGGAACATAAAAAACAAACCGACCATTAACCAAATTTTGGGATCCTTCGAAAGCAAAAAAAAATCGTGAACCCTCTGCAAAAAGCCTTTGACATAGGACGGATATTCTCAATGGATGCATTTGTTCTTATGTCATATATGAAATAATAAGAAAATTTCAGACTTACTTTCTTGATGTTAAAAGGTTTAAAAAACTAGATTCTGGGATTTAAAAAAAATGAAATGGAAAGGAACAGTGACAAATCAACGAGTAAAATTTCTAAAAATTATTAATATATTCAAACTTTATAGAACGTGTTGCACTTGCTCGGCACCATGGATCTCAGCCATTATTATATATAGGGAGGGAGCATATTGCACCTGGGGGGGGGGGGAGGAGGAGAGGATTTGATGGGCCAATCTGATAATTTTTGTGCCAGCGAGGAAATAATAAATATAGTACATGCTAGATAAAGGCACCGCTGACAGCTGTCTGAGAGAAAACATTTTGCGGCTTTTCCCGTTTTTACCTGTTACATTTTACAGACCAAAACTAAGTAAATTATGTAACGGGATGTTTATTAAATTATCTAATATCATTTTCCACTACAAATTTCCTTTTAATTGGTATTAGTATTAATTCATTGAAAGGTTGTTAACCTGATCGAGGCGTACACCATTTTGATCCCGAAAACCGGATTGATAGTAATAGTATATAAAACGTATCTCATTTTTATTTATTCAGTATTTAAATTGTTTATGATGTATTTTCAACACATTTTTTCCAATTTTCAGTTCAATGAACCTGGTTGAATATAGAAGGAACAGTCGCCGTTAGTTACATACAATAAGCATCGTGAACAAACTCCCATGTATCTCTTTGACGGGATGTCGAACGCCTGCCTCTGATGCGAGTTTTTTTTTTTTCTCGAAATGCGATTCGGGGACAGAATAAGGCGACCAATTGCGCGTCTATGACGTAATTTGACGGTGCAGAACAAATGTCGACCGTGAAGAATATTCTGTGAATATTTAAAGCTTATTGAAACAGAAAGTTTACTTACGTGAATTATCGTGTCCGTGCGTCGAAAACCCGACTCAAATAGGGCATGTTTTGACATTTTAAATCATATTTTGTTCGAACATGCCCCGCCCATACTACACATTCAAACCAATCACAGTCCGCGCCGCGCCGTTTGACAAACCTTGACATACGCGCAATTGGTCGGCTAATTCTGTCCCTGACTATAGTATTTCATAGCAACTGCATTTGTCGCACACCTGTCAAATTAACATAATGTTGTTATTTTCTATTTGAAATTGAAAGACGTCGATTTTAGCTTAGCTGTTTCATATGCAGTGATAGGATGTGGATTAGGTGTGGACAAGCAATATGTACTGTATATGCAAAAAACACGATTTGTTAGGAAATTGAGGGCGCCATCACCGGCAAATCTCGGAGTCAGCCTTTAAGTTTAATTTCTTACTCTATCGTTCTCTCTTTCTTCACACATGCAAATGAGTCATTGCAATTTGTTAATAATAAATCGTTTTTCATCCGTGAAAATAATTTCCAACGAAAATTTTAACTGTGCTCGGATATATTGACACATCTCAGTATATGTGTCAGTCTCAACACAATCGGTTTCATATGATACATGATATCATGTCACGAAAGCATTTTGAATTTTAGTGAAGCTGATGTTCAGACACACGGTCACATACCGACACATAATTAACTTTAACCGTTAATTAAAAGTAATCAATACGTGCAGCGAACTTTAGAAAATAATGGTATATTCATCTCAGATATAATATAGTATGCAAATAACGTCTATTAGGTAATCTTACAATTGTGATTATAAATGAAAAACACCTACACAATTGCATCAATAAAATGTTACATATATTGCCAAGATTTAACACTGATTTTTCTCAAAACAGTTTTTTTCCTCATGTGTCAGTATATCAGAACAGTGACGAGTTGTAAACGGTATGCTTGTCCGTAACTGTGTCCGTCAAGATCTTTACGGACCAAATCATCTCATATCTCCGACCATATGAACAGTCATAATTTAGGCACAAAAATGTTCTAGCCTGAGTTCTCAGTTATCCCGACTTGAAAAGGAGCACGGCAACTTGTCCGAGGTAGAAATATATGAAGTGTTTGGTCTCATGTGTGACGTAGCTGCCAAAGTTCCTTCCCACAATACAATGCCAAGTTGGGTTGTACTTCTTGTCGAATTCCTTCTTGATGTAGGCAGCAATATCTTTCTCTATGTTGAATTTCTCCATGGCCTGGGTGGCGCACTCTACGGCGTCCGATTGCATCTCCTCGCTCATGTCAGCATTCTTGATAACCGCCTTACGGTCAGTCATGGTGATCAATGGGATAGCTGCGAAACAAGAAAAAGAAACTATTAGAATTTATTCAGATGGGTTTAGGATTTAGGGCGGCGCAAGTGAAAACAAAAATACACTGATTAAAGCAACAAATAATCTACTCTCCTTGACAAATCATGATACAGCATAAGCATCCGGAATAATGCAAAGGCATCTTGTGCATGGATACTCCGCATAATGTTACTTTTAAAATAGCTAGCTGCTCTATGTTTTATTGAGTAATATGGGGGCTATATCGGGATATAGGGCGATACACAATGGCATGAACAAAATAATATTCAGACAATATGAAACGGACCCTTACTGAAATCACTTCCACAAATTTTGAAAACAATTTCGTAGTTGGGTCATTTAGCAGAGCATCATTTCTCAGTGGATTTGTCTTCTATGAAGGTTTATGAACAAATTTAGCGGGTGCCCCTCGAGAAAGTGTGGGCGGAATCCAGGAGGGGGAAATTCATAATACAGGGGTCAAAAATGAAAAATGCTTGGATTGCTGTAAAAGGTAACCAAAGTGTTCTTCTTGTTACAAGGATTAAAAAAGGTATAGTTTGTACTACCTACAAGGTATGGTTACCGAGTTATAAGACAAAATTCGTCAAATGTCAAAGGTCATCACAAAAGGTTAAATCTTTAGTATTGCACCGATTCCTTTAAAAATTGTTAACCTTTCCACAGGGATTGCAACAAAAGTATTTGACACTGACAAACAAGGTCAACCCCATTGACCTCTATTGATCTCTGAATTTTAAAAATATGTTAGACGGTGCAAAATGTTTTTGTTGCAGTCCCTGAGGAAAGATGAACAATTTGAAAAAGAAATCGGAGCATATCCATTTCATAGGTGAGTGCCCCGGGTACTTTCACACTGTACTTAGGCCAATTTGCCCCAAGAAATAATCCATCTCAGACTGTATAAATTAAACAAAATGAAATACTAACACTTTCAGGAGATATTTTGTGAATGAGTGATGAACAGGGGACAGGCTTATTTCTTAGTAAAAGAGTAAGTGAACAAACATTTCAGTCAACTACAGTTGTCAAAAGGATTTCCTTGTAATGAATGTTCAGCAATGTGGAACATTGTGGGTAGTTTATCAATCAAATAGATCCTAAATATTTTAACCACAGCCCATTGCACCGAGATTACAAAATTCAAAAAAATTCAAAAAATTGAAACCCCCCCAGCTCAAAATATGGAGACATCCTAAAAAACTAGAGAAAATCAATTTTACTGAAATCAGACTACTCTAACCCCCCTGTACATACCTCTGAAAGTTTTGAAATAAGGTTCCAAATTCGGAAGTCTTGCAATGTGAATGCCATTAGCAAATAAGTATTCTCAAGTATCACACATGCTATCACATAGATTTCAGGATTTTTATTCCTGATTTCAGAATTGTTGTTTAGTTTTATACCAAAATTCACACATTTTTATTCATCATTTCCAGCCCATTTGTGTGACATGTTATATATATTATTTCACACCAATGGTGCATGTTATTTTTAGCTTTTGTAGAATGTTGTTTTAAAAATTAGGCTAATCACAAATTTGCATCCATTTTCAGGAATTTAGAAATGGAGCTGCACGCATATGCACTGAGTAGTATTCAAGATAAAAACTAATGCATATCCAAATAATTTTAGCTTTGCTGTCTTAATGTATTTGTTAGACAGAAAATAGCTATACAATTGAAAATTTTACATTTCTAATGTAATTGACACATTGGGTTCGATTTGAAGGCTGTAATACTTATAAATTTGTGTCAAGTATTTTTGAAGATATTCACGTTTTTGGCTGCCATATTGATTGACGTCATGTTACAATTTTAAAAGTATCAGAAATACATTTATTGTGTCTAACAACATAACCTAAGTACTTCACGTCTATTTTTATCGCAGGTATTTGCTGTTATACGGCATATTTTAAAATTATTGGATTTGTCTTCCATTTTGAATTTGAAGTAGGCCTATGACTTAATGTTACAAGTGCCATACACTTGTTCATTGGATCCTATAGTATATCTAGTAACTTCAGAGTTTGATAATATAGGGTTGAATAGATAATTATCATTTATGGCGACGCCATCTTGAATTTCTCAAAATCCTCAAGTATGCCCAGGTGGCACCCGGCAGATTCTTATTCTACATACCCTAATCTATTATTTTCAGTAAAAAAATGTGTCCATACTGTTTGAGTGATTATTATATAGGCCTATGTAGAGAGCCTGACAGGAAACCCTGAAACGTGCTTCTTAAGTGCTGCAAATGGTGCCTTTAAGGAGAGGTGGACCAAGACAAGATAGTGTACAGGGGTCAAATTTTTAAATTGATCCGATCATGTTGAAAAGTACACCACGTTATCTGTCTAACTATAAGGATTCAGAAAAGGTATAGTTTGTAATATGTATAGCCTAAAGTTTCAGAGTAGATGCTAAAAACAACAAACATCAATAATAAGGGTCAATTTCAGTTGTACAGGGGTCAAATTAAAGTTGATCCGATTTGGATAAAAATGGTGCAAATTATTGGTGGAGTTCATTGGATTAAAATAAGGAATAGTTTTGACTGTCTTAAAAGCTTAGTTTCCGATGTAGGGGGCACAGAAGGTCAACGTCCATTGCATTCAATGGGGCTTGATCTTGTTTCCCCCTACTTTCTTAAGTATTTGAGACACTTAAAACTATTCCTTTTTATTGATTTTTGCTGTTTTTAATCTAACTCTGAAACTTTAGGCTGTACAATAAGTGTACATATTACTATACCAAACTATACCTTTTATGAATCCATATGATTAGACTCATAACGTGGTGTACTTTTCAACGTGATTGGGTAAATTTAAAAAATTGACCCCTGTACAATCTTTGTCTTGGCCCCTCTTTGCAGCACTATAAGAATCACGTTTCAGGCTGTTGTGTATACATATATTTAATCACTCAAACCTTTTGTACTTGAGATTTGTTACAAATGTGTGCTAGCTCCCAGGCTATAGTACAGGGTACAAAGCTTAGAAATGTATGTGTATAATTACGGAACCTATATAACAATGGTTACCCTGTCGCATGTACAAGTTGCACGACCTCAAGCTACCTCAGCTCGTCGACGACGCGTCACAAATAACTATCTCAACAGCAGTGTTATTTTACTCATGAACTTAAATTTCGCGCGCAAATTTGTTCTTTTTTGTACAAATATAACGATACTGATTGAAAATAACAGATAAAAATGTAACGATCTGAATCTGGATATTAAAACATTCACAACACACCAACAAAGACGCAAACATTTTCGAAAAGGCTATTTCGGATTCAACACGTTTTTTCTTTGTCAGAATGAACACCCACTAGATCACGCATGTTATGTGCTCTAATGGTTTTACACGCATGCTGTTTGAAAACTGAAATCAACAGGTCAGTGCACATTATCCGTCATAAATTAAAGATAATTGCTGCCAAGAAAACTCGGCAATTATTAAAACACTTGCATTTGCACTCTAAATTAACTTCGTTAATTAATAAGAATATATATAAAATTCAATATACTCACCTATAGAATTAAGAGAGTGGAATACAACAAGCAAATATAGCGTGTCCTGGGGTCAAATTCAGAATAACAGCAGTATTGGTGAGTATATCGTGATTGATTGAAAATGGATTGTAGTGGCAATGCTTGGGAGGTTGCAACCAGGGTAACTACACAATAGAGGATTGATCTGATTGGATAAATGCCCCGTGGTAATTCTACGGTAGTTTGTAACAAAATTTGCATAATAGTATTTGGCAGCAGTGGTGGGCGCACACCACTAAATAATCGCTCCATTGAAATACACGTAAAAATACCACAGCGCGCCCGCTGATTTGCACCCCGCGTGACAATATTTTGAATGTTATGAGCTCATTTCCCTATAGATCACAGCTAAAACTTTCGAATAAGTTTAAAATTTTTATATAATTCTAGTAGAGATTTTAAGAAAAGGGCATATGAACAGCGCCCCCAGTATTTTGAGCAGACGTGTACGCCTCATAGCCGCTTTCGACCAGGGCCGGAAGTCGTGGGGCCTAGTTTCTACACAGAATTGAATTTCCAAATTTTGTGATAATCTCAGCGATGGTCAAGCTATACTCTTTCACTTTATTATAATATAACACCCTCACTAGGAACCGGTCCCCAAAGGACCGCAAAATATCTCAAACATGTTTTGTTATTTTACCGGAACTACCTACCATTCCCCCAAACGTGGAGTGGAGAAATATTCTAAGTCAAATACTGCTCCAGGAGCATATTTGCCATATGCTCCTGGACCATTTGCGTATTCATATATGCTCCTGGAGCATATTTGACTTAGAATATTTTTCCAGATTATTTATGCTCCAGGACCATATGCTCCAGGACCAGCTGCTCCAGGACCATATGCTCCAGGAGCATATGGTCCTGGAGCAGCTGGTCCTGGAGCATAATTTCGGGCCAAAATCTCTTAGAAGCTTGTGCGCCCTGGTAAAGGGCGTACACCACTAAATAAGCGCTCCATTGAAATACACGTAAAAATACCACATCGCGCCCTCTGATTTGCACCCCGCGTGAGAAAATTTGAAGTTTTGAATCCATTTCCCTATATAGATCACAACTGAAACTTTCAAAGAATTTGCCATTTTTGTTATAATTCTAGTATAGATTTTAAGAAAAGGGCATATGAACAGCGCCACCACTATTTTGAGCCGACGTGTGCGCCTCATAGCCGCTTTCGACCAGAGCCGGTGTGAAAGGAGATATGGTCCGGCAGGAACCACAGTCCGGGCTCCATAGACGACAACGGAATAAAGCGTGAAACTAATGTTACGTGAAGAGTCAACTGAATCGATTGCCCTATTGTTCACCATTGTTCCCGGACTGTGAGACTGGCAGACCATATCTCCTGCCACACCGGAATGCGAGGCCTACACTCTCAGAACATTTTTTTTTAAATTTTAACCAACATGTATTAACAGGTGAACAGCCAACGTTGGGTAATTTTTGCCCATGTGTTGGGTAATATAGCAGATGATTGGGCATATCAACAGTGGGCAAAATTTGCCCAATAAAAGTGCTAAATAATATGCATTCTCCAACAAATGGGCAAAAATTTCCCCCATTTGTTGGGCTGTTCGCCTGTTAATAGTCTTGTTAATACATGTTGGTTAAAATTTTAACCAATGTTCTGAGAGTTTAGTTTCTACACAGAATCGAATTAAAAATGATGATCAAGCTATACTCTTTCACTTTTATTATAAGATACCACCCTTACTGGAAACCGGTGTGAAAGCAGATAGAGTCCGACGGGAGCCACAGTCCGGGCTCCATAGACGACAACGGAATAAAGCGTGAAACTAATGTTGCGTGAAGAGTCAACTGAATCGCTTGCCTTATTGTTCACCATTGTCCCCGGACTATGAGTACGCCGGACCATAATTACTTCTACACCGGTCCCCAAACGACTGCAAACTATCTCACACATGTTTTGTTATTTTATCTGTTTACCGGAACTATACCTACCATTCCCCCAAACGTGGAGTGAATTAGTGATGTGTGCCCGTATCTGGTCAAAGAACGTGCTCGTGTGATTGGATATTTACAGGTAATGTGGTTGGTGTAAATTTCCAGTAGGTTTTGCTATAATCGATCTCCTGTTGGTTATGAGCGGCAGAATCAGAATTTTGGGCGGTTTAAAGGCACTATCACTGATCAAGCCAAAAGAGTCAAAATATTCGAAATTTGCAGTATTCGTCTAAAAGTGAAGGATAAATCTTTGTACAAAAAAGGAGACAAACTTAAGATGACATCAATAACTACCGGCCAATAAGCTTATTATCACATGCTTACAAGATCTTCACCCGCATAATTCAAAACAAAATAAAAACCAACCCAGAGAACAGGCTGGATTCAGAGAAGACTATTCTACCACAGATCATCTGCAAGTTCTAAACCAACTCATCGAGAAAGCAAATGAGTACTAGTTGAAGCTATGCATATAAGCTCATATAGGGTACATGGACTATGAAAAGGCGTTCGACTCGGTAGAACATGACAACATATTTTCAGCCTTGAGAAAAGTTGGAGTCAATGAGAGATATGAAAAGATCATAGAGGACATATGCAACCGCTACTATTTACATAGACAATGATGTTTCCAAGCCTATCCAAATTAAAGGCTGACTCAGAGATTTTCCGAGGAGGGCGCCCTCAATTTTCAAGGAAATCGTGTTTTTGCATATTGATAATGCCTTTCCATCATAATCACAGTGTGAAATAGCTAAGCTCAAATCGAAGTCCTTCGTAGAGAAAATTACATCTTTGTTATAAAATTCCGGATCCGAATTTTTTTTGTTATACACAGTATCTTATGGTATTGTTATACCGTACATAAATGTTTACTGCATACACTTATTCATCTCAAACTTCGGAATTGAGCATTTTAGGTGACTACCTTTGGTTCTATTTGACTATTTTTAATTTGACACAAAAAATATATTTCGAAATCTCTGAGTCAGTCTTTAAAAGAGGAGTGCGTCAAGGAGACACCATGTCACCAAAGCTATTTACCACAGCCATTGAAGAAGAAGAAGTCTTCAAGAAACTAGAATTAAAGGAAAGAGGCCTTATATGGATGGAGAATGGTTGACCGATTTGAGTTTTGCTGATGGCACTATCAGTGATTTGCTAAATCAGAAAATCGAAAAAATCATAAAAAATCAGATTTTTACATGTTTGCAACAATAACAGATATCCTAACATACCCTACAAGTGGCAAGACCAAATGCGACCTAATAAAGACAAAATCGGACATTTTAGTCGTTACTGTCCGTACGGACACTTATTACTACACGTAATTGACACTTATTACTACACGTAATTGAATGGAGACTCACATCTTTGAACACTGCTGTTTTCTTCCTTTTCTGTTAATTTTTCAGTTGGAAAAAATAACTTATGGGAATTCTACAGACTTATCCTTCACTTTTAAGCTACTTTTGCAAATTTCAAATATTTTGACTCTTTTGGGTTGATCACTGATAGTGTCTGAGAGCAAGAAGATAGGCCTGAAAATCCACAAAGGCAAAACCAAGTACATGACTAATTATGACACTAACGAGACTCTGAAAATTGAAGAGGATGTGATAGAGAAAGTGAACAGTTACAAATATCTAGGCAAGGCAGTAAAAATGGAAAACAACACCAGGGAAGAGATCCTATTACGTATAAAGGCTGGCTGGAGCTGCTTTGGCAGATATCGTGACATCCTCTGTGACAAAACTCTACCAATGTCACTAAGAAGAACTCGTATGTTCAATCAGAGTATCCTGCCCACTATCACCTATGGTGCGGAGACCTGGACCGCAACCAAAGAGCTTGAGCAGAAACTCGTTACCACTCAAAGAGCCATGGAGAGACGAATGCTGCATATATCATTAAGAGACAAAATCAGAAATACCAAAATCAGAAGCAAAGTCAAAGGCATACTAGAGAAAATAAAAGAAGCAAAAGTGGAGATTGGTGGGACATGTGTCAAGAATGCAAGACAATAGATGGACAAAGAGAATCACAGATTGGCAGCCAAGATCAGGAAAAAGGAGAAGATGGAGGGATGACTTGATGTCATACCTGGGCACCACATGGACCAGAGATGCTCAAATCCGAAAAATGGCAATTGCTTGAAGAGGGCTACATCCAACAGTGGAAGCAACAGCCCAGGTAACGGCAAAGGTAAGTCTCTAGAATTTGCATACGGTATGTTTTTCCAAATGCAAAATTATAAAAAAAGAAGAAAACAGCAGTGTCCAAAGATATGAATCTCCATTCAGTTACGTGTTGTAGAAAGTGTCCGTACGGAGAGTTAAGAGTAGAATATTAGATTTTGTCTTTTATTAGATTGCTTCCAGCCTTATAACTTGCAGGGTATGTTAGGGTAGCTATACTTGTTACAGACATGCAAAATTCTGATTTTTTAAAATTATTTTTTCGATTTTTTTTCGATTTGGCAAATCACTGATAATGTCTTTAATATACCCAACATACACAGCCACGTCTATGGAAGCACAAGTGTATCACTTTTCCTTATCCCTAGATAAGGAAACGTATCTCCAAATAACACTCCGTTAACTGGAGATAACGCTTCGTTAACTGGAGATAACAAAGATGAACCCCAAATAACGGTCCTTATCTCGAGATAACAAAGCTGAACCCCAAATAACGGTCCTTATCTAGAGTTAACAAAACTTATCTCGAGATAACAAAAACTGAACCCCAAATAACGCGCCTTATAGCTTGAGTTAACACTCCTTATCTGGAGTTAGAAAAGCTGAACCCCAAATAACGGACCTTATCTGGAGATAACAAAGCTGAACCCCAAATAACGGTCCTTCAGGGTTAACAAAGCTTATCTTGCGATAAGGTTCCTTATCTCTAGATAAGGAAGCCTTATCTCAAGATAAGCTTGGTTAACTACAGATAAGGACCGTTATTTAGGGTTCAGATTTGTTATCTCCAGTTAACAGAGCGTTATCTCGAGATAAGCCTCCCTTAACTGTAGATAACAAAGCTGGAGATAAGCTTTGTTAACTCCAGATAAGGACCGTTATTTGGGGTTCAGCTTTGTTATCTTAAGATAAGGCGCGTTATTTGAGGTTCAGCTTTGTTAACCCCAGATAAGGATAGTTATTTGGGATTCAGCTTTGTTATCTTGAGTTAACTGGGCGTTATTTGGAGATAAGGGGCCTTATCCCTAGATAAGGTTTCTTATCTAGATATAAGCTTTGTTAACCCCAGATAAGGACCGTTATTTGGGGTTCAGCTTTGCTAACCCAAGATAAGCACCGTTATTTGGGGTTCAGTTTTGTTATCTCCAGATAAGGCCCGCTATTTGGGGTTCAGCTTTGCTAACTCCAGATAATTGAGTGTT
>JAMKCH010001403.1:0-38221 GCA_023653785.1 Ophioderma brevispina
GCATATTTTACGCCCAAAATCTAATCAGGTCGAGAACTCGTGGACCCGCTTCTTTCCACCAAGTTACATCATCATAGCCCTTACGGAACTCCAGATAAATCGTACACAAGCCCGTGAACACGGACGTCAGGCAGACAGCATGACAGACAGACAGACAGACAGACAGACAGACAGACAGACAGACAGAAAAGTGATTACTAAGTCTCTGCCGAACAAAGTTCAGGCGAGACAAAAATACATAAATTTAGACCTTCAAATTTGCTGAGTATGTTTACCTTTTGATAAAGGGTTTATGGGAAAATAAATCATCAAATATCCATATTTAATATATTACGGGGAGTAAAAAATGACCCGTCAAGTTGTGTTGCAACCATTTTTGCAATTTTCAAAGGCATGTGCTGTAATACATTTTCATCCAATTTCTGTGAATGCTGTGTCAATGTGATATTGGCCACATATACTATTATCAATGTAAAAAAAATCAAATTCAAACAACCCCCCAATATGGGTCCAGCCAGAAATTGACCTAAAATAAGAATGGAATCTATTTAGGGGAAAAATGTCAGTGTGGCCAAGGTGATACAATTTTCTAAGCTTTTGCACATTATGTTTCTTAAGAAAAAAAATGTGTATTTGATGTTTATCTGGAAATTACAGTAAAAATGTGGATATTACAACATGGCCTGATATTAGCATACCTTCCTTCTGCATGATTATACCATCTGCAGCCATATCCAGTGCATACAAATATGCTTATTTTTCATGTTTTCCAAGCTGTGCCTGCTCTTTTGGCAACTCCTTCTGAATTGGAGCAAAATTGAAAGGTAGGTCTTCAAGATTTTAAGGGGTGTTCAAAAACGGCCTGTGCAAATTTCCTACAGTTTGGTTGATTAGGGCCATTCTATAACAAGTTAGGTATGCTGACCATTAGTGATTTCTATCAAAATAATTGTGTATATACCTTTCTTTGTAATTTAGAAGAGGTTGCAAACCAAAAATTCACTTTCTTTTTCATTGTGGACTTAAGGGTTTGTCAAAGTTTAAAGCCTATGATATGACCCAAATTGTGCATTTAAATGTGTCGCATGACATGTAAGCCTGTTTCTTTTTAACTGAATGGTTTATGGTCTTTCAAGTGCTGGGTTTATTAGAATTGAGTGGGGATGGTGACGACATTTTTTGTTCCATTGGGATGGTCGAATATGGCTTTTTAGCAAACTGCTTCTCAAAGTATTAGTCAATTTTGAGGAGTTCCTCCCCCAAATAAAAAATCATACAGGTAATTCATTTTTTTCAGAATTAGGTAACAGCTAGTAAACATGCAGCCTCTGATGGCCCAACTTTAGTCTCCATCCTCACAGCATGTAGTAGGCCTGTAAAGGCTACAATTATTGTTCGACCCTATATTTAGAGAATAAAGGGATGATTTTGGGAACCGGGGGATACTCTCTTTACGACGAATTGAACCCAAGGCGATACCTTATTTTAAGTGGAAGAAACGAGGCCAAAGACGAGTTCTTTCCACGCAAAAATAATGGTTCAAATTTGTGTTTGTAAAGAGAGTACCGGTTCCCAAAATCATACCTTTATTCTCATTCTTAAACAGCTTTATCATTTAGGTCATCGTTAACCCAATTTCGCGATGCTTTTGGATTAAATACACAAAAAACGACTGCCACCACCCAGTGACAACAATCGAACAACCGTTGAACGCAATGATCATACAACAACGCGACGCAACGTTGGCAGGCGAGCGGGCGAACGTAGGCAAAACGCAGTATGACGCGAGCGCTTCAACATAAAAATAACTCCAATACGCAGCGCGTACTACATGGGTTCAAGTAACAAATTGAACCCGGGCATCAGCCAATGATTATTACATTTTCCACAGCTGTTTAAGAATGTATTGTATGTATAGTGTTATTAGGAGCATAAATGATGCACTCTGTCATGCAAAATGTATACAAGGGAATAATATACAGATTTATAGAATCCTCTGGAATAATCTACAGATTATGGAATACCTCTGGAATAATCTGAGATTATGGAATCCTTCTTCACTCTGTGTTTTTCAGGCCGATGTGGGAAAACTTATATATTTTACCAGAAATGGTCAAAAATTGGTATTGATCAGAAGAAAAGATACTATTTTTCTCATTTGCCCTGTGAAAGTTTGAGGGCTCAAGAATGTTTGGTTTTGGATGTTATGAGCAAAAATAAATATGCCCCATTTGGGTTATATGGCCAAAAAAATGTTTGCCGGGTTTTTGCCGGTTTTTTTTGCCAAAAACTAGAGCAACTCAGATACATTAAATTAGAGAATAAAGGTATGATTTGGCACCGGTAATATCTTTACGACAAATTCAAACCAAGGCGATACAATTTTTAACACTACTGTGCTCAAGGATCGAAAGATCTCGATCAAAACATGTGGGCAGGTATTATAAAATGCTGCCTTTGTGTACATAGGGGAAGGTGTTAAGTGAAGAACGAGGCCAGGGGCCGATTTCTCACGCAAAAAATAATGGCGTCGCCGGTTCAATTCGTCGTAAAGAGTGTACCGGTTCCCAAATTATACCTTTATTCTCATTATAAACAACAAATTATCATTTAAGGTCATCTTCACCCAATTTCGCGATACTTTACGGCTTAAATACAACAAGAAAGGACTGACCCATCACCCAGTGACAACATGAACAAACCGCTTAACGCAACAATCATACGCCACGAGACGCCAAACATTTGGCAGACGGCGTAAAGTAGCAAAAACGCGAATGACGCGGGAGCGCTTCACCTAAAATAACTTCAATACGCAGTGCGTACTACCTGGGTTCAAATTAATTCAGAATTGAAACCGGGGCATTAGCCAATGAAATGGCGTACATTTTCACAGTGTTAAGAATCAGTTTTAAAGCAACTTAATAAATTCATCAACAGTTTGTCTCGTCAAGTTCCTAAAATGAAAATGAATTTCATTGACACATTTCAGTTAGCCTAAATGCACTAAAAATCTATGCCTTATTTCTTTGTGTCTGAAAATCAAAGTTCTTGCCTTCAGCCAGTCTTAAAAATCTACAGCCTCATACCCGGATTCCATATAAAATAATGTACTGCAACAACATACAGAATGGAGGAATAGAATAAGGAGTAAACAATAGCGAGCTAAATTTTGTGCCACATTTACCAGCCACAACTGACAAAGATGTGTTTTGCCAAGCGAAAAAAGCACACGGATAAAAACCAAGTTTTTGGTGTTGTTTTTTCACTTGAGGCAAACCTGCATGAAGAAGTTCCTTATGCGTGTGCCGCCAGTGTTAACTAATTCCAAAAACATAGCATGGCTGACATGTATATCCCTTATCCCAGGGAAACGACCAAGACAAGCTCAGTAACATGACCCCGACCTGTGCAAAGCAGGGCCAGGGCTATGCGCCAGGTGCGGCGATTGCCGCACCCACTTTTTGAGAAGCAAAAAAAAAAAGCGAGAGAAAGAGGAGAAAGAGAGGAGAAGCAAAAAGGAGGGAGAGAAGAGAAGGGAAGAGAGATTGAAAGAGGGGAAGGGGATCGTGCGAAAGGTGGAATTGAAAGTTAGATTGTCTAAATAAAATATGGGTATTCAAAATTAGTTAATATCAATGGAGGATCCAAGGGAGCCATCGTCCATCCCCCAACTAGCGGAAACATACTGTAACCCATATTTTTTAAAAAAGATTCCCCTACGGCGGTTAAAGGTGCATGAGAAATTTCAGGAACAGGTGTCCCTAAAAATATGAAAGTTCTGATTTCTGCACTAATGTAAAGCTTTCTATTAAAAAAATGCACCATGTGAAATGACTAATCTGAGAATCATTTCTTTGGTACAAAATTGGGGAAATTAATTTGACTATGTTTACGCAGCCTATGTGTACATTGAAATTAAGCAACATACAAATCGCCTGTTGTTTTCACTTCAAGGCATTTCTGTAGGCAAATTGACAGGTAAGGAAATATATTGGGCGGTATATCTATATTGACAAATCACTACATCAGGGGTTATCAACAGGCGGCGCGGGCCAGATCCGGCCCGACGAAGTGTGTGGTTGGCCCTTGAACAGTTGAAATACACAGCAAACATAGCAAAAAAGGGTGCATCTGGCCCGCGAGCTGACTATTTTGAAAGATACAGCACGCCATGGCCCGCGAGCCAAAATAGTGAGAACCCATGCAATACATTGTAAACACAATAGGATGCCCCAAAATCTTGCATTGCACCATAAGGAGTTAGAGATGGTTGTTGGTTTTCTTGGTTTGTTTCCTGTAGGATTTTAAAAGGGGAACTTAATAGGTGAGGGGGGGACAACTTGCATATTTCAAATGGGCAAATAGCATGATAAAAGTGTGGTGTGGAAAGCGAACAATTGCAAAGGTTTCGAGCCTCCTGCACTCACCCCTCGTGTCGCTTGATATAGGAATTCTCCAAGAAAACACGTAACATATGATGTAACGTGATTAATACCAAGAAGAAATCAACTATATTTTACTTTTTACTTGAGCACACCAATATAACGTGAACCATGCACTTACAAATTCCAAATAGTTCGATCAGATTTGCATGAGAAAATGCTTTTTGGACACGAAACATTGCAAGGGTTTCCCGTATGAACAATTACCCCGAGGCCCATCTTGAAACCAATTTCCCCGGGCCCTTAGGGACACACCATTAGACTTCAAGGGGGTGGTGGTGCAATTTTTTAAATCACCCACCATACGTGCAAAACAAAACTTTCCCCACTTTCCATTGAAAAAATAAAATAAAAATTACCCACACCTTATAAGAGGTAAAAAAAACTTGCCCCTGGAAACACAGGGAAAAAAATTGCCCGGTTACTTACGTACAGACTCTATAAGGCGACGAAAAAAAACCTGTTTTACGGCCGAGCTGACCTTTCAAGTAGGTCGGTCGGGCGATTTTTTTTCTTCCTGGAGGTCAAAATTTGCCTAAACCAGACCCAAAAATCTGAAGCAAAATTTTCACCAAACAATTGTCCAAAAATTCATAAATTTGAGCTAAAAAACAGGCTGAGGTTACAGATTTTTCGAAAAACTAATAAAAAATAAATTGCAAAACGGAAAAATCAGGTCGGTCGGGCCCATAAAACAGGTTTTTTTCGTCGCCTAAACCCATAAAATGCCATTATTTTGTTTAAAAAGCAACTCACAGACCTAATTTAATGTAGGGCTTCTCCAGATTTGAGAAATGACGACAAATTTGTAACTGAAATGTTGCGATGCGCTTCATTTTTTAAAAATGAGCCTTACACCAGTTTATCTTTTTCCGAGCGTTACCCAAAGTAAGGGCCTATATATTACTATTTTTATAATTAACTTGCAGTTTTAATTGGTCTATCAACTATTCAGTAGAAAATATGCCTGGAAAACTAATACTCCTAAGTTTCGCCGCACCCACACCGCATCGCTTGCGCGGCACATGGTTGCATTGCGGCCATTACATAATGCAAAAAACTAAAAACAATTTGATTTTGCTTTCAAAAACGGTTGGTCATGCATTATTCAAATAATATTGTACCATCAAATTGCATGAGAACATGTGTTTCGGAAACAAACATTGCAAGGGTCAGCCACTTGCCCGGAATCACCCCGGCAGCTCGATAAATGTACGCGTACTATTCATTAATTGACACTTTGCAATAACAAATGGTAACACATCAACTATATTTTACTTTTTAAAACCGTTGATCATACCTATAAGGAATTATTTCAAATTGTTTCTATCAAATTTGCATGGGAAAATGTGTTTTGGAAAGCGAACATCGCGAGGGTTCCGCGCTTTGCGCGGGGGGGGGGGCCCCTCCCGCACCCACCCCCAGACAGCTTTATATACGAACTTTCCATGAACACTTTATGCTTAGTTCAGACAAAACTTAAACCGCCATTTTACTTTTTAAAAACGTTGATCATACCTACAGAGTGGACAAAAAAGTTTACACTTTTTGTCTTATCAAATTCGTTTGAAGATATTTATTAACTACAATATCTTGTTAGAACCTGGTGAAAATGACGTTGAAAACAGAGATCAAACAACAAAATGGCGGCTGTGTAGAGAAAATAGTCAAAAACCACTTTGCACACACGTAAGTCTATGGGGCAATCGTGGTTAACAATAATCAATACCATTGCGTGAACTGTAGGCCTACTTAAAACTACTAACCACCCTTCAAGTTTGTGTGAGGTGTTTACCCTTTGAAAATGAATGAGAGACATTTCAATCATGAAACTGAACCAAAGAGACGTACGATTGAATACACTTTCAAAAATTAATGTCCATTTACAAAAAGTTGATTTCAATTGGAGAGAATTTTAAATTAGAAGGGGCTTGCATTATTTTCTTGTCAGTCACTTTATCATCACTTTTGAAAGCTGTAGCTCAGTGTTTAGCTCTAAAAAATAAGGTAATTTACAACTAAGGAAAGTTTTTTTACAGAAGAGTTAATAAATACCAAGTCCCATGACGGGGCTGGGTGCGTTGTTCAATGTTTGAATGTTATCTTTGCTATAATGATCGCCAACGAAGTGTCATAGACTTACGTGTGTGCAAAGTGGTTTTTCACCTTTTTTCTTCAGATGGCGGCCGTTTTGTCATTTCAGCTTTGATTTTCAACGTCCTTTTCACAGGTTCCAACAAGATATTGTAGTTATATGTTAGACACATGGTGAGACATTTGCATAGAAAAAGTGAAACTTTTTGGGACCAATCTGTGTAAGTATTACAAAGCAATACACATGTAGGCCTCAAAGTGAAGCCTACAAATTTCCAGTGGTTATATCCAAATTTGATGGGGAAAATGTGTTGGGAAAGCGAATATTGCACCCACACCCACCCCGGACAGCTTGATGTAGGAACTGACATGAACATTTTATGCTTAAAGCGGCACTGGCACAATTTTCACAAAATATGAAATTTCCCTTCAATTTGCCTACTCAAATGATAGTCTATAGCCATTGAAGAACAGAGATATATTTTCACATAAAATAACTTACCCCAAAAAAGATATAGGACATTGGTATGAGGATAAAGACATCCAGGTATTTGTAGGCCAACTTTTAAGTTTTCCAGACTTTAATCAACAAATGTGTGTATGTACATGAATATTTGACTGTAGTCACTCGATATTAAAACCACAAAGGTTATATTGACCGGTCAAACAGTGGGCATAGCGTGGGAAACATGCGTTGTTTTGTGTTAAACGCCATTTCAGTCGTCTGCTGAATTAAATTACAAAATCGTTCTGTTTACCCATAAGGAAGCTGATTTTGGTCTTAATCAATTCGGGTGAGGGCTTGTATATAAAAGCTTTACAAACAAGGGGGGGCCGGCCAGCATGCGTCGTTTTGGCCGTTCCCTAGGTTTAGCACGGAATCACGAAAACTTGACAAATATTCTTAAAGTCGAAAATATGTTTTAATATAATATTTTCCACTCAAAATCCGTTGGAGTTGAAGAATCAAACTCCAGTGTAAGGATTTTTTTTGTAGGAATAACGGTACCAACGGGATCCATTTTGAACGATGCGGTTTGACCTCATGTTCAATCGCAGGTTACCGCTATTTATAGCTTCGGACCATTTACCAGGCCCGGGTACCAGTTTAGCCCTCTGCACCACCGTGGAATGGATGTCGTTGACCTCAATGGAGCATCCTCTCATGTCCTGTCTTTAAAACATTTGAATGAAGTTTTGCAGCACATTAATAGCACCACCGACTAAAGCAAGGCAATTTAAAGATCGGTCGCGAGGGCTCCCGTACTGGAATTCCCCACTGGCCACTGACTGATCTATTTATAAAAGCGCACAGTGACTTCACTGGTCAGGCTCGTCCAATGACTCGTTACTCGGCATTTTGGCGCTATGATGAAGCTTGGCCGCCACCGCCTGCTTTACCACCATGCAAAAATATTTCTTTTGAAAATCTTGAGGGCGCACTATTTTCAATGTGCCAGTGTCTCCTTTAACTCAAACAACACTCACCCCCTCACTATATTTTACTTTTTAAACCGTTTGGATCATACCTTAACGCATTATTTCAAATTATTTTGTATCACTTTGCATGTGAAAATTATTTTTTGGAACCGAACATCGCAAGGATGTTAGATAATTTGAGCTGGTCAAATTTCATATAAGCCAGGACTCACGCCGTTAGTGCCTCTACCGTACGCTCTATATAGCTACTATGCTAATAAGACACGGACACTCATACCGCTAAGCCCGCCGCACCACTTTCAATTTGCTTCCGCCGGCCCTGAAGGGTAAATGTAAACACGAGAAAGACAAGTTTAGCATAGTATAATTAAATACCAGACCAATACATTGTGAAATATTTAGATGGTTTTAGGAGTGTAATACCTTAGTAAGATTTCTGTTACTTCATTTTTTCTATATTTTAAAGTGCAAACGAGAGATTTCACATATCAGGTGTCCCTAAAATTGAAGAGTTCTGATTTTTGCTCTGGATGTAAAGCTTTCCCATCAAAAATAAATCCCCCATCTGAAAGGATATAGAGAAATGTTTCCCCTCGTAACCAAATGTGCAATTTTCTTAATTTGTTTCGTAATAGGAGGCAATACGAATTCAGCCTATGTTTTACATTGAAATAGAAGCAAAGAAATCAATATCACCGTTTTGCTCTCTTTTAAGACATTTTGGTGAACCTTCAATACAAGGTAAGCAATCTTTTGAGTGTCTAATCTATTTGAAATTACTATTATGACAAACCTTTGGGGGCCTCAAATCTCTCGTTGCACAAACCTTTAAGGTTTGATCATCGGCTACGGTTTTCGGGCCCAGATCCCTCGTTGAAAATTCTCATGAAGATTTGGTATTGGTGAAAGAAACAGTGCCAAATTTTAATAAGTTTTTTCCAAAAAGGCTTTTGGAGATAGGTCCCATAATGCATTTTCACTTCCCATAGACTTTGTACAGGGAATGATTTTTGGCAGTATAGAAAGTGGACCAAAATGGGGCAATTTTGTGAAAACTACACATTTTTTATTTTATTTTCATTTCTTTCTCAAGTAATTGTGTTTTATAAGATTGCCCATTTGTTTTTTATGGTTAGAGAAATATCAATATCCATATAATTTTTTTATTTTTTTCTCTGCATTCATCAAAAACAAAGAAAGGTGGTCGCACAACACCACTTTTTTTGGCTGATATTTCTAGAAATACTGAAGTTTCCATTTTTTCGAATTTTTCCGGTAGTGGGCATCCCTCCGATCACACACCGCAGAAGCCACACCACAACCCGAGAGGCCCGATCAGCAAACCGCAGGCCAGCACCACAGACCCCACCATAGGCCTTGAAATCAGACCACAGGGCCGCCCGGGGTTTTATAATATTATATTATACCGTGCTTTTCGTGCAACATGACTGGATTGTAGTGACATACTTTTGCTGTCTTAATTTCTTGAGATACATCCATTTTAAGCGAACAAGTCTATATTTAAAGTGTGTTTGTCGACAGGATAAACTTGGTATTGCTGTTACTTATTGTCTGCAAAAAGTAATTTTAAGACATGGATAAATGAAATAATTTGTCTGAAATTAATGAAGAACAAGTACGCTTTTCATTTGAAGACCAGCCATGTAAATTGAGACCAAAGTTTGACCAATTTTTATATGATTGTTTTGAAATCCAAAACTCTGTGGTGCTGATTTTATAAGACCTGCTCTGTGGTGCTGAGTTTATAAGACCCGGCTCTGTGGTGCTGGGTTTTATAACACTGGCTCTTGTTGCTGGGTGTTTATAAGACCCTGCTCTGTGGTGCTGATTTTATAAGACCGGCTCTGTTGTGCTGGTTTTATTATAACTGGCTTCTGTGGATTTGCTTTGGTTTTATAAGACTGGCTCTGTGGTGCTGGTTTTATAAGACCTGCTCTGTGGTGCTGGTTTTATAAGACAGGCTCTGTGGTGGCTGTTTTTATACGACCGGCTCTGTGGTGCAGGTTTTATAACACTGGCTCTGTGGGTGGCTTATTTTATATGACTGGCTCTGTGGTGCTTGATTTTAATATGACTGGCTCTGTGGTGCTGATTTTATACGACTGGGCTCTGTGGGGAGTACTGGTTTTATAAGACCTGCTCTGTGGTGCTGGTTTTATCACCTGGCTCTGTGGTGCTGATTTTATAAGACCGGCTCTGTGGTGCTTGCATAGATGCACGTGGATTTACGTCTGAATTTCGGGACAGAACCCCTGGTCGCATCCCTCAACCAGCACCGCAAGAGCACGGTATTAAATCTTATTATAAAACAACCGGCGGCCGCCTGTGGTGCTGAATTTCAAGTGCCTCTCGTGGCTTTGTGGTGCTAGCTCTGCGGTGCTGAATTTCAAGTGCCCCCCTCGTGGCTCTGTGGTGCTGGCTCTGCTGTGCTGGTTGGAGGGATGCCGACCTTAATTTTTTCCTAGAAGGAACTACAACTCCCTGGTGATGAATACGGTGTCATAGGAAAGGAAATCAAATTTAGAAAATTCTCAATTAGAGTTTGCAGATTTTGAATTGGTCTTATTGAATTACAGTGTTTTTAATTTTTTCCTAAAATTATTTTCCCCCCTAAAATCGTTTTTCTAAAAATTTAAACCTTTGATTTACAAAAGGCCAACGTGAGAATTTAGTTATTTTGTTTATACACATATCCCTGAGTTTGGTTTAAAAGCACTTCCATTTATGGTGGGAAAATTATTTAATGAAAAATAGGGCATTTTAAGAAATAAATAAAACAACTAACACAATGCACTGTCTCGCAACTAACTGCAAAAAATTGGAGGGAAGTTCAATCCTTTAACCATGGGCCAGTTGAGACTAAATTGATTTAGGATATTGATTTATGGTCATTTTTCTGGTAAGACGAGACCATTTTATAAATCCGATGAGCCTACCTTAATGAGGCTAGGACACTATAGATCTGACCGAAATTTTTCATTGAAACTTGGTATGAACAACCTTCCATCGATGTAACAACACAATCCAAAATAAAAAAAAGGGGGTCACCACCTCGTTTTTCATATAATATTGATTCAAAATAACATATTTTTTTGTTAAAACAGAAAAAAATAAAAAACTTAAAAATTGGAAATTTTGATTTTTACGACAGACACTTTTTTAATTATAAAAAAAATTCTGCTCAAATTTTTTGATGGAATTTTAATAAAAGGTACGCACTACTATAAGCTTTCGTTAAGAAAGAAAAAGCTGTGGTCAACCGACACTTTTTCCCCATAATGTAACAAATAGCACGTTTTTTAGTGCTCAAAATTGTGAGAAAAACTGTCTATGGCAACATTCATATGCGTCACAACGCAAACAATAAAGGTTACGCGATATCAACGCGTCTAATTCTCTCGATGCCTCTCGTCGATTATGTTCGCTCACCATTTGGCCAATATCCTTATTTCCTCTCTAGTTTGCCTTTATTAATGAAAAACCTCTCTGAAATCTGAGAAAACTTTGGAGCATTGAACAAAATACACGTAAAACATGAAAGTATGCCCCACACTGCCGTGGCACCATTAAACTACTGTAAAGTTTATGGAACTTTGCAATTTCGGAGTATTTTACTTGCAATTCTGCCAACACAACTAAACGAGCCTCAATGATGCATAAGACCCACGTTAGGTGGAACTGGAATTATTCTTGGAGACGCAATACATGAGACACCTAATACAAGTTATTGGTTGGCATACAGTTTTGAACAAATAAGGATTCAATATAGCCAATAAATATGCTTTGGAAAAATAGAAATGTAAGGGTAGTAACAAAGTATTTGAGAAAATCAACATGAACCGGGTTCCCTTCTTCAATGTGGGCCAAAAAAATACATTCCTTCTCCTGTCCACTAATTTTTTTTTTTTTTAAATTACCATAATGCGATTATGCCCTTTAATCCAATTATAATCTTAACCATTTTCAGCAAATATAATAATGCCCCTTTATTGTAATGGCCCTTTAACTTGTAATTGAGGAATGGCCGTTTATTTGGTAAATGGAAGAAATCCTTTTAATAATTAGTAAATTGAGGAATGGTCCTTCATGGGTAATGAAGAGTGGGCACTTTTAAATAAAATTGCATTGCCCTTTCCAAGGTAAATGATGGAATGGCCCCTTTGGCAATTGGAGGAATCTCCTTTAATTGGTAACTGAGAACTGCCTGAATTGCCCTTTAATGGTAAATGGAGAAATTAATTTTGGTAAATTGATTAATTGAATTGCCCTTTCAAAAGTAAATACATGGAGGAAATGGCCTTTTACTAGATCAAAAAAAAGGAGGGCGGTCACCAGCTTTTCGCGACCACCAAGACTTCTACAACCTAAACCATAACTCATCACTGAACTCTATCCAATATCTCACCAACGAGAACTCTAAAAATAACTCATCTATGAACTCCATCCATAACTCACACCAAAACCAAAAAAAAAAAACCTCTAACATACTCATCAATTAATGCCCCACGCACAAAAATAAACATTTCTGAACATGTTGATGAAACTCCATCCATAACTCACCCAAATACTTTAACAACATACTCATCAATGACTCCATTCATACCTCACTATAAAAACAATAACTCTATTAACTCATATGGGCTCCATTTAAATAAACTCACAAAACATATAAAAAAAAACTAAAACCTAACTCATCGATGAACTCCATAACTACAACAAAAATCACTCCATTCCTAACTCACAAAATAACTAAGAACCATAACTCATCATGAAACTCCATTCATACTACTAACAAATACGCTTAAACTCATTGACTGGCTCCTTTATACTCACCAAACATAAAAAAACCCTCTACAACATAACCATAAACTCGATGAACACCATAACTCACCAAAAATAACTCTAAAACTCTGCACATAACTCGCTGATGAACTCCATTCCCAACTCACCAAAATAACTCTAAGAGAGGACATCGTGTGAAGGCGTTCGGCAAGCGAAAAAAGTGAGGGCAAGTGGGAGGCACGAAGATAGAGTAAGATGGAAAGGACGAGAGGAGGGGTATGGGAAGATTGTCGTAGACGACGGAAAAGGAACGGAGAAACTCGGGCGGAGTAAGGGGAGGGAATGATAAGAGCTGCAAACGGTCAAAGGTGGGTAATGACGGTTGGTAGATGCATAGGTGGCGCGCGGGGGGTCAGGCGGCAGGTTGGTAATATTGTGAGGGTTGTGGAGTGGCGGGAGCGGGCGGCGATGGAAAAAGGTGGGGTAAAGAGTTGTGTAAGAGGGGGGAGGAAGGGGTAATCAAGAGTAGAAATGAAAGAGGAGAGAGAAGGTAGGGGAAACAGTGTGGGTAGCAAAGGTTGAGCAGTGGGAAGAGAGAGGGAAGGTATACCCCTCCTCCTTCCTTCCCTCCGGTCCCTCCCCTCGTCCAAAACAAACAGCAAAAAACGCCCTAAAAAACACAACTCCTAATGAACTCCATACTTTTTGCAAAATTGCATAATGCCCCTTTAAATTCAATTTGAAGGTGTTTTTTTCCTCAAATGATTTCAAAAGTACATTCCCATACAAAAAATTAAACAATTTTTGTTTTTCCAAAAATAATTCTTCACCACCAAAATAACTCTAAAACAACTCATTGATGAACTTCATCCATATTTCCACCCACATCACAAAAAAACTCAACATAACCTCATTCGAACTCCATTAATTTTAACCTCATATTGCCCTTAATTTGTAAGCTTTAAACCCCTGAGGGCGCTCTTCCTCACATGATGCAAAATCCATTCCCATTAAAAAATATTTTTTTCAGAAAATATTTGAAATCACAATGCTCTGACATATGGGGATATTCTGGGATGAAGTTCTTGAATTACCTTTTAATGCCCTTTAAATTCAATTTCTAAACTTACCCTTGAGGGTGCCCTTCCCCTATGTTGGTAAAAAATACATCACGACTACACCATGGGGTACATACTTTTCCGCACCCTGGCTGCACACACACATGTACCACTAGACACAAACACCAGGCCCGTACGCATAAAAAGGTCCAAAATTAAGAGAACAGGAACGAAAGTCCACTTTTGTGGTGATGAGATGGTTCCATTTCATTTCAGGGGGTTTAAGTTCCATTTTCCCAAAAAAGGGTCCACTTTTTCGAAGCCCCACCCCGTAAAAAATCCTGCGTACGGCCCTGTACAATACAAATTGTTTCTCTTGTTTACGATTGTTAATACGTTAATGCATTGTTCAAAATAATGTTCATTACTTATTTTTGACATTTTAACAACAAACAGACGATAACATGTAGACCACACCTACAACATTACAGCCAGAGAGACGGGCACAACAGGCATACAGACATAGACACACATACCCAGACACCCACACCCCACCATGCACGCACTCACGCACACAATCCCGCACACACACACACCATACACACACACATACATACACCCTGGAAAGGTAGTGGACAGAATTCCAGACATTATTTTTAAATTGAGAAAGAAATGAGTTTTAACCTGGGTAGAGGACATAATGAACTGACCAGAATAATTAATTGAGCAGTCACTTAGTGTATGACTGACCAGAATAATTAATAGAGCAGTCACTTTTTACAAATTCGATTGGGTGCATGGGCTTATAATGGAAAAAACACGAAATTTACATTCTGAGGAAATATAACGCATTTTTTTCAAAATTTATACTCATGTGGCAGAAATGTTTCATTATAGTCCATTGTAAAACTAATGTACTAGCATATTACAAAATGCTCATCTGACCAGAAACGGTGTTGAGCCTGGAAATCAACCGACATGGAAGTGTTCTTGCAAGGTAAGTGACCCTAATTAGTGTACACAAACAACAATTGCAAGCACACTGATTGACACACTAAGGTATATTAACATTGCATCAATGCTAAACATAACAGCTACTTGTAGGACAAATGGTAATGGGGAAGGCTTGTCAGAGGCTTACTGTGATTGACTTTTGCTATTCCCAACAACTTTCACTGGCCAGTTACAATGCACACATCCAAAAGGAGCTGTATGACACGTCACGAACCAATTCAACTAATTTGTTTGTTTTGATAGATAGACCCTAAACTTGGCTTTCCCAACCTTATTGTCACCAAAAACTAAAACGCTTTATTTTTTATTTTCCCAGTCATCCAAACACACATGTGAAATTTAAGACAACGATATAAGAAAAACACGCAGTTAACAAACCATTGGCTTCAAAAAAACCCCCCAATAGTATAAACCCACGAATACTTCGTGGTCCTAAAATCGTTGTCATTTACTGTGAAATGCACCAACGTTATTTTTAGGGAGCAAGAATGTAACTCTCTCAATTCCAAAAATAGTGAGATTAAAATTAATGACTTTTCAATGTTTTTTTCCGTATTATTATCTCTGAACTTATCCTTTATCTTTACTAGTCTTTGGAAGTCAGTGACGGGAAGGGGAGGACAGATGGAGGTATAACGCTGAGGGGAAGGGGTAATTTTTTTTGAGGTAAGGATGTGCGGGGCCCCGAATTCTAACTTGGAGACATGGGGCCTGATTTCATTATTTTTTTCATTTCTCAGAAGTAGGGTGCCTTAGAACTCTCAGTGAAATTTCGAGAAAATTTGCATCGCAGGAACTAAATTTGGCTAAAATTTAGCTTCTTAGGTAAAAAATTTCTTTAGAATAAACATGCACAGAAACAAATAAAAAAATATTGGATTCTATTCCTACAATTAAAGTCGTTTTTTCAAACTCATAACAATAATACTTTCGCAAGCAATCATTGGGAAATATATAAAAAACCACAGTTCCCATCAAATGCATCCAGGGTCCTTTTCCGGTGATTATTTCCTGAGATTAGTTGGATTTTCTTGGCATTTTTCGGTTAGCGTCATGTTCATGCATCTCCCGCGCCTCCATAGTTTTTAGTTGCGAATATAGACGCATGAACGGTGCAGCTGCTCTCTGCTTTTACGTGCGGTCCCATTCAAACTCTACGCAACATTTTTAATTGAAAATCAACCTTGGAAGAACAGTGGCCAGAGCCAGATCTAGTGCCGCGGAGCTAACGTGTCCTAGCCTCCTTAATAACTACATGGGATCATTAGTCATGTCGTTTTGGTATTTAATGTATTAGTTAAAGATCTAAGCAGGACCAATTATCAAAAATAATGTTCTTGTTCTTCGTGGTACGCCCTTTGTTTCGCTTGCAAGTCGAGCCCCCCCAAGGGGGCGAGACTTGCGACTAACGGGCGACATACACGTTGAGCGAAAAGAAAAGCTAAACCTTAAGAAAATGTTAAAATAAAAAAAATGTATCATAGGCGTTTTTCATACATTTTCATGATACTTACTACTGATTTAATTCATTTTTTTTACAATAAAAAACACTTTGAAGCCCATGGTTTGCTTATATGGTCGTTGTAAAAGTCTAGACTTTATTGAACGGAACATTCACAATAGGGGTAACAATAATGATTCGATCTTTTGAGAAACGATAATCCGGATTTCAAGGTTCAAAACCTCAATGAACTAATGCAATCATTAAGCTGGACTAGCTTTATAAGGTTACGCCTCAAAACACTTGTTTGAATGATCTAAGTATTTGTACTCACCCTGCAGCATAAGCAGTTCCTAATCGTAATGTATTGTCAACGTCAGGTGGTTTTGTTGTGGACAAATTTTGTTCGTGTTGGTCCTTTTGATTGTTTTAAGACGATTTTGATGATTAATACTAATTATAACAAGTCGGAGACAAACCAAGAATCGTTTTTTGGAGACTGAAAAGCAAAGGTAGGCGTAGAGCTTGAACTGGTCTTTTTAATATAACATCTTCTCTTTTGTAATGAATTTGGATTTATTTAAGCATATCTTTGCAAAATCCATCCCGCGCTCATTATTGTGGAATTCAAACCTTTGACCAGTAAACCTGTCAGTCGTTACCTACAGATTTTATATTTTGAAATACAGTCCTTGCTTGCGACACATGCACATTTCGCATAAGTATACTGTGGCATTCAGCGTGACAAATTTTTGGGTTTTCTTCTCGGTACTAATGTAGATATTGCAAATTTTTATATATTAGCCGTAGCAGATTTTCAATTCACGCCATTGAGATGTTGGTGTCCCTCATTAACTGTCAATTTTATTCCAGAATATTGACATAATTATGTCTCTGGAATTAACCTTTGACCCGTAAAAAGACCATTCAATACGACACTAACAGAATTTTATTTTTTAATACAGTCCTGCTTGTTTACACACAGATAACAGTATCGCTGTGGCAGTCAGCCTGACATACTTAAATTTTGTCTCATTTCTAATCTGTTTTTTTGATGAAAAACAGATGTTATGATCATGGCAGGTGTGCCATAATGCGAATTAAATTTAATAATCCCTACCGACCCCCTAACCAATGGCAGACGGTATTTCTACAAATCTACAAAAAACAAACAAACCGATTCCTATAGTGTTGCTAGACTGACCTGTTGTATTTCTTTTCTTTTCGTTTCAAAGTTCTATGCCCAGACCTTTATTTCTTGATGTGTCAGCCCCTACTGACCACTTTATCAAACAAAGGGCGGTTTCTTTCTTCGAACCACAAGTGGTCCTACTTGGTTTCGCGATCACTTGCTTTATATGAAGTTTGGCAAAGATGATTCGAGAGAGAAGAAATGCACTGGAGAGAAGTGTTTCCAAAGGTTTACAATGGTTTCACCAAGGTCACATGAGGTCACCAAGGTCCCATGAGGGTCCAACCCCACCCTGCCCCACCCCAACCCCCACCCTCCCCCGATCACCCTCCCCCTCTCCGGTGGGGAATCTTGCCCCCCCCTGAAAAATTAGTGATTTACTAGGCCATACACTAGACTACAATTTTAATTATACTTTGCCCCCTGAAATGTTTTTGTGCCCCCCTTTGCCTTGCCCCCCTTAAAAGCTGGCTAACGCCACTGCCCCCTCTTTGACACCCCACCCCTACCCTACCCCGGCACACAGATTTGTGATGGGCCAAAGTTGACTAGTTCACCAAGGTCACAAGGTCATCAAGGTCATCAAGGTCACATGAGGTCCCAAGGTCACATGAAGTCCCAAGGTCACATGATGTCAAACCCCGCCCCTGCCTCCCGACAGCACGCCCACCCTTTCCCAATGACCCTACCCCAACGCACCTACCCAACACACATCCCCACCCCGACCCCACCCTATGCCCACCACCCACCCTCGCGCAACCGCACCCCCTCCCCAAACGCACCCCACCTCGCCACTAACACCCCACCTCCCCTCTCAGACACCCCACCCGTCCCCCTCCCAACACCCCATCTTTCCCCTCCCAAAACCCCACCTCCCCGCCAATTATTCACAAAGAGTGTATGGATAGTATTTTTTGCCTGTAGCAAAGGAAATTCGCATATCCGATTCCATTTTTAGCGATTCAGCATTACGGCATATTTAATGCTCATTGGCATACCTAGGCCGCATGTATCCTGAATTTTCAAATGGCAAAGAGATTCGCACCATAATTGGTTTCGGGGCAGTGAAGGATTTTGCATATCCGATACCGTTTTCAAAAATATAGCGATTACGCTGATTTTTGCTATTAATCAGCTCATTTCATATGAATTTGGTCCTAAATGCCCCCACATCTAATCAGGTCAAGAACTCTTTAAAAAAAAACCGCTTCCTTCACAAGTTACATCAGTATACCCTTCCGGGAACTCCATATAACTTGTGCACACAATCCTTGCGGGGAAAGGATTATCATTTTGACCGGCCATAATAAGCTAATTAATATTCATTAATATGCCAAATAATCAGCCAAAAGCTAACAACATATATTCTGGCACCCCTCCTCTCGCACCCACCCTACCCAATGTGAAGTAACTCGGGATTAGCGTTTAGCCACAGAGATTTCCAAAAAGGTTTAACCGAATGTCTGAAAAATATGCAAATAAGATAATTAATTTCATGAATATGCAAATATGCCCCAAACCTACACTTAGTGCGGCACCTCAACTCTATCATCCTATCAATTTTGAAGTTAATAAGGGGATAGTTTAGCCTGCAGAGCCTTTGTTTTTTTTCAAAAAGGGTTAACGGAATGTCTGAAATTGCAATAGCTAATTAATATTTCATAATATTGCAAATAATGCAGCCAAAACCAACACATAATATGCGGCACCTCACTCTCTCATCCTATCAAGTTTGAAGTAAATCGGGATAGTGTTTAGCCTGCAGATCATTTTTAAAAAGGTTAACCGAGTCATACGGACGGACATACGGACATAACAGACAGACAAACAAATTTGGACTATTATGTGCCTCCCATGACATCGTTCAGTCAGGCGACAGACAAACAAAAGGTTTTGATAATGTTTTGTCGAGCTACTGACACATTATCAAAAATAAAGGTCGTGGCAACGAACTTTAAACAAATAAAATACAATGGATACACTAGGACTAATACGAGGGCTATACTGTATTTAATATTAAACAACTGTGTTCAGTAGGGGTGGTGGCCAGCTGGGGTTACGGGAGGTGCGCCTCACTTTGTTTTCTTTAGGAACAAATGCAAGGAAATATACAGATATCATGCTAAATCAGTCCCTTTTCAAGCACTTTGCCCTTTGAGTGAGTCATTTTTGCATGCGATGTAACCTCCCCCCCCCCCCGAAAACGACCAACTTAGTACAATGCTGAGTTTTGTAACATCTAAGCTAAGTGTTTTGTAACATGTTTAATTTGAAGTTCATCAATGCAATAAACAGATAATTTCAACATATTGTTTTCAAAGGACCCGACAAATAATGGGTACTAGTATTACGAGATAACAAACTTTGGGTAAACTTCCTGGAAACATACCTTGCCCATCAAAAACCCTTTCATTAATCGTCTTTTTCCTACCTGGTCTTTTAACAACAACTCACCCATCAATCATCACATACTCTATTCAGGGTTAAATGCCCTTGACAATAGCCTTGCACTCAGATCCATTTCCATTAGTACAAACGGGGTAGAAGTTTCATTTGCAGAGTGCGAGAATCAGTCTTGATTCTCACATTAATTTTGCCGGAATCATCTAATTCTCTAACGTTGAGTTCTAAAATTTACGAGAATCCAACATTGATGCACGGCCAATCAATTTACTGAATCTTTGCGAGAATCGATTCTCGGATTCCTCGCCGCAATTCTAGCCCTGTAGTACACTGTTCAAGAATGAAATTTTAGCTTGGTTACTCTACTATAAAATAACAAAACACACAGAATTTCAGTCTTGATGCCAGTCCATAATGGTCATGGGCCAGTTTATTGTGCATTTGATGAACTTCAATTTCCCAAAACAACCAGGCGTGTAGCCAGCCAGGTCGTTCAAGGGGACAGTTTCCAGGTTATTGGCAAAAATGGTCCCTTTCGTAGGCATACATGATAAAACAAGAAGGCGGTTCTCGACCACAAGTCCCGCCTGCTTTCCCGCGCATAACTAAGATCAAAAGCAGACACCAGAGTGGCAACTGTGGCGGTCCAGGTGTCCCAAAAAGTTTTGTGCAAGCTATAAACTCCAATTTCTCAACAGGTTTACTTTCCCACTCTTTTCATTTGACACCACCCTAGGTCACAACATTTTCCGTTGGTGGAGATATTAATCTTGAGAAGTCCTCAACCAGAGCATAGCATGTTTTAGGAGTAGCACCCCCCCGGTTTGCATCTTTATAGTATCTATTCCTCTCACTCTTTCATTTTACCACCACCCTAGGGTCACACATTTTCCCGTTGTGGAGATATTAATCTTGAATGTCCCCAACATAATAACCAAGAGATGTTTAGGAGGTAGCATCCCAGGTTTGCATTTATAAGTAATTCTTTATTTTCCTGCTCTTCATTGACACCACCCCAGGGTCACAACATTTTCCATTGTGGAGAATAAATCAGAAAAGTCTACAAAAATCCCTTAAAATTCACTAAATTTGTCAAAATATGAAAATTTATCAATTTGCAACACTATTTTGAAAAAAATCATGTGACGACATTTTAAATTTGAGTCCCGTACTAGGCCTGGAAAGCTGTAAAATGCCCATTTTACATATTTTCACATTTCCAAGAAATGTAAACGGGCTGGCAACCCCAAAGACTGACCCATGTGCAACACACAACCATAAACTTGATTAAAGTACCCTCTCAATGAAAACATGAAAGCACTGATGTCTATTGCTTGTTAAGGGTGTTTTACAATCAGGGTGCCTCGGCTGTCTCATTTGGGGTTAAAAATGAAGTGTTTTTTTATGTTTTTTGGTTTTTTTTAAGTTGATGTTTTTTGCATTGTTGGCAAGCCAAGAAGTATAATGTCAACATTTTGAGCGTCCACAATCTTCATGAACAATTTTTTAATGATTGATGAAATTTTCGGAGAGAACAAGATTTTGACTGAACACTTCATTCATTTCTACATTTTGGGGTAAAACACAAGGCTGAGATTATTTTCAGAATATTAATGTTTTTTGTATTATAGATAAGTCAGCAGTCCAGTATGGTTTCCAAATTGGGATGTGTGAAGGTCTTCAGGAAGGAACATTTTTTATGGCTAGTGAAACTTTTGAAAAGGAAAGATTTAGACGGAACCACTTATCAACATTTGATCATAATGTGATAGAGAAAACTTAATGGTAGCCAGTCCAATGTTTACATACCATGTATAGGTGGCCGTATGTCATGAACTGGGTACCCTAAAATGGGGGAATCTGTTACCTCCAACTTTTTTTTTTTTTTTTTTTTTTTTTTAATTCAATTCTTAAACTATTTGACTCTGTTTAAAGAATTTGATGTCTAAATTTATTGCTAGAAAGCGCTCTTTAAGATAAAACCATTTTCAGTTTCCAGCCCTATTAGATTATGTCATTATAGAGTTGCGGGGTCGAAAACCTCAGCTTGGTAGCAAGCGGGGGATACGGCGGGTGGGGGGAGCCGCGGGGTGGGGGAGCCATAGACCATTACACACAAACGCGTGAAAACACTCGCCTATAAATTTACATAAGTAGAGAAGTAAAACACTTGTGGGGCTCAAATGCACATTCACTGTCCTGAATGATAGACTAACTCCTGATCCCAACTAAGGTTCATTAATGTAATTAATTAATTAGTACATTAGATGTTAATTAGGTATCAAATTTTTGATCACTTTTTGGGGGCTATTTGGCTCTTTCTGGTTCTGGTGCTAAAATATATCTCAAAAACGAGGTAGAAAACTTGGTATTCCTTGATTTTAATTACTTTATAATTCTCTTCTTTTAATCACACATTGGTATCCCTTATATAACAGGTAATTAGCCTAAAGAAGCATTAATAATTTAATTTTATTAAGTTTTTTATTTTTTTCTTTTGAAATTGTGGCATTTGGGTGAGACCTTTATGGCGTCACATAGTTTTGGAGACATTTTTGAGTATGGTCAAGGTCAAACAAGAAAGGTTTATACATGTATATAACGGCCATTTTCACAAAGTCAGTGGTGTAACTTTCAATTTTGACACTTATGATATGTATCTCACTAATTCAATGAAAATTTCAAAGATATTTTGGCTGTGTAACTATCCTATATAGGGGCTCGCTCAGCTAGCTTAACAAACCTCCTTTACTTTTTTCTTTTGGCTTTTGGTGGCCATTTTAATGTGGGTCAAAATTGGACTTTGGTTGTACTCCCGCCAACCCCACCCAAATTCCATCTATTTTTTCTCAAAGCTTGTACTTTTACCCTGCATTGAATTCCCAGTTTTGTTTTATTATTATTATAGACCAGTGTCCAACCTATAAGCTATTTTTGTTTTCCACATTTTCTGCTTCTCATTTCCGGAGACAGGTCGTTGCAATTCAGCGTTTCGGAGTTGACATTTTCCGTTAACAATGATGCCTATTTACAACAACTGTTACTTCCTTGTTATTTAATATAATTCTCTCTGTTTTTGGTGTATTGCAAACAACTACCAGTATGGCTTGCATTTAGTATGCAAAAGAATTTTGGATCCCTCCGCCTCTTAAGATTTTATGCGCAATTCCAATTCCATGTTAACTTTTCCGTTAACATTTTTCGTCCTGGTTTCCTTTCCGCACAATGAACTGATAGTGGTTTTATTTTTTAACGGAGAGAATCAATGGCCATTTTGAACTTCTTTAAATGTTGAACATGCTTTAACAACTTTACTTGAATACAAGTTGTAAAAATAACACCAAACATATTTAAAATATAAACACTGCATACCTTCCTTTAGCCCTGTCACTTCCGAAACACATTTTTCAACTTCCAATACATTAAGTTAAACATCTCCGCTTTAACTACTTGCTTAATAGAAATCTCTTGCCTGCTGATATCTCTGTTGTAGTGGATTATTAGTGATGCTCATCATGATAGGACGACACTCACCAAGTTGGCTGCACAGTCAACTTTAAAAATTCCCTGATACATGAAATTGTTTGTCTCGGAGATACATAATTTTGTTAACAAACGCAAAATGCTTTATTTTTGGGCTGGAAGCCTTACTGGTTTTGACTGGTGATTGTTTTACTTTGGTAAGAAACCCTATTCAAATGATAAAAATGATTTATAACATACAGATTGGATACATTTGACTAATTACCAGTGTATTCGTTTTATTGTTACTTTTTTTTTGGTGGCCATTTGAATAGACATGCCAGCCACATAAACATGCCTTTGTGACAGTAATGTGGCTGAATTGTGTGTTTTTAAACTAAATTTATGATTTCCTTAATCTCTTAAGAATATAAATCGGATATAAAAGTCCTTGACCAAACCACAGTTGTGCATGCTTTAAGAGAAAATAACCCCATCTAATCATTGTTGTTTCGGAGGTGACATTTTTTGTTACCATGCGTATATTACAATATTATTGCAAGGGCCTTAGCTTGTGTTTGCCATTAATTATTCACAGTAACAAGTTTTAACACACAAATACTTTTGTTATACTAATTAGCACTAATCTGCAGGGTCATTCCTGCCAAAACAAGAGTTCACTGCTACTGTAGGGTATACTCAAATGTATTTCTCATGCCTTGCAGTAATTTCATTTCATTCACTGACCCCATTATAGAAATTGGTAAATGCCCTAGACCCGTAATTTGTGATATTATGTTGCTTAATGTTTTGTGACCCTTACTTTGAATTGACTCCAATTTTGACTCTTGAAGAATTCTATTCTCTAACCTTTTATTAATCTACTGCTGTCCCCTACATGTATGATACAGGCAAAAAAAAAAAAATGGTGACCCAGGTGAAAAAAGTCACTAAAATTACTCCAAACTTGACAGGACGGATATAATGCATGGCATGTACCAGAGACCTCAGTTTTTGTAACGTAAAATTATGTAGGATTATCTAAATATGTTGTAATTGGTTTTTTTTTTTTTTTTAATTAGGTTGTTTTTTTGTTTTGAAGTTATTTTAAATGTGTTAGATTATTAACATTTCAGTTGACCACTTTTAATGAAACGTTACTCCTTTTAAGTGCATTTCTCTGCAAGGAAAATTCAGAATGACTTTGTACTGCACAGGTTTGTTGACCAGCTAGTGCAACTTGAAGGCAATCCCAAAATTTTGTAGTGTTGTGATACCCCACATTAAAATTTGTTGATGGTTGTATGTGCATTCACATGGTCTACTTACACATATAAACATGTGTACACTAATTATAATGTGCTCTCCTCCATGGTGCCCACATGCTTATTATTATTAAGCCCATATTCCCTTTACACGTGCTTACCTAATTGCTACACATAACTATGTGGAATCCTGTAAACTGGCCCGGCCTAATCTGATTACACATAGTTTGGTGGAGTGATTTGTGTACACACGCCACCCCAAGTTATATGTAAGCCAGCCAAGGTCTTACCCTAATTATTACCATAAAGTATGTGGCCATGTGGGGATTGTTTATGTCACATGCAGTTATTGGTAGCCAACTGGCCAAGCCTTACACATAATTAACACACAAGTTTGTGGTGTGGAGACCAGCCAAGGTTATCCACTATTATGTGTAATTACACTAATTATTTCCACATTTTTAGAAACTATATAAGGCTGGCATTTTGCCAGAACTAAGGGACATTATCATTATGATTGCTATTGTGATGAGAGGTAGCCCAGTGATGAAGCAAAGATGTTTCTGCTCGTATTAAATGATCAAACACCTACAAAATTGTCTACTGTTATTACTCTTGTGTGTATATTATTAAGTGGCGAATAATTCCCAACCCAAGGTTTACAACACTGGTCATAACGTGGGATTGAACTTTAACACGCTGGATTTTCACGCTACTATAACTACCACATGAAGATGGTATACCCCTTTCTACAACTCTGACAGCTGCAAGCATCTAGCCATCATCATGCTACCGATGTGATGTTTCATATGGAAATGAATACCTAAAGAACCCAAGAGGAAGACAATGCATCTCTTAAGCATGGAACTGTATCAATAAGTTAATTAAGGGATCGGATTGTGGGGCGAATTTACTTGACTACCGGGAGAGAGAACATGCAACTCATCGTGGATGCAAGTTCCTTCACCCTCTTAATGACCATTCTGTTACATGCTCAGTGAACACTGCATTAACAGCAACTATAACTATATATAGCAACTAGCAACTATCCATAACATGAAGCAGTTTGTCATCATCCATTAACACAGCAGTACTTGATATTCCATGATTGTATTGTAGTTTCATACAGTTATTTACCGGACAGTTTTTTTCTCAGTTCTTTTGTAATATTGTTCCCTTGACTATTGGTGAGGCACTCTTCTAGTAGAACCGTGCGTTTTGTGGAACTGTTTCAGTGCACGGATTGAGCAGTTGCCACCACTAGCTGGCAGACACTGAGGTCTGGGCGCGAGCTATCTGGGCCCAAAGCCCCTCATATCAGTGTTGAGGATCACCTTTACAGGAAAACATTTTATGTCAGCTATCACTACCCTGGCACAAGGAGTTCCACTGGTTTTATGGTGAAATGGATCACCAAATTTCCAGAGTGATTTTGCCTCGACTAGAGCCTGTAAGATTCCGACAGATTGTACAGATGGAGACTCGTAAACTCGGAGAAACGGCAAGACCACTGACTGTAGAAAGAACAGCTCGAGCATGATCTGACATGAAAATGATCTTGTAGTAGTAAAACCAGCCAGAGAGGTGCCAAAGTGGTCAAACTGGGTTTTGGACGGTCCCTATCGTTTCTCATCCAAGTAAATCCCAATGCAGATTTTGGATCAGTGCATGATTACTAATGTGAGTAACAATGATGAATTTTAACAATGTATCCAGCGATCTGAGAGAGGAGTTCGGTGAAGGAGTCAGAAGGTGAGCACACTAAGGCTAAGCGTAAGTTTGTAGAGGGATATATGTTGTTCTCAATTACCTGCCTGTACAACCTACATGTAGTCCGGCGACATCAATTCAGTTAGCACTAGCTTTTTTCAAATTCCGAGTTTTATTTTAAAGCTGTGGTATCGTAAGAAGGATGGTGGAAAGGTGTCAAAGCTGTTTTATGTTATGGACTCTCTGAAGAAACCGTCAAGTTTAAGGCCTACCGGAAATAGAATTATAAAGATCTAACAGGACCCAAAGAACATTTTTAACTTTTTCTGCACAATAAAACATTAATTAGCTGCAAGTCAACGCCCGAATGATCAACAAAAGCAAAGACTTGTTAAATAGGACTTGCCTCTATTAATGGTGAATTTGTGAAAAATGTGTCACTTGGAACGTTTTTTTTTTTAAATGATTTTAATGTACCTCCCCTACCAATTTTTTTTTCCAGCCTGAGTTTGTCATGCTATCCTTTAGTTGGCCGATATGTACCTGTAGACTTGAGAAAGTTGTCCTGTGTGCTGGTTTGGCTTGTAAACTGTGCGTACAGTTTTCTCAGGCCTGATAGTCATCATGCTTGCCTTAGTTGACCTACATGAGACTGTAGACTTGAGAAGGCTGTCCTGTGTGCTTTGCCTCCTCAATGTAATGGCAGTTTCCATAGTAATATGACTGGGGTATTGCCGTGGCGTTGTGTAGGCCTTTTCTTACCATGCTTACCTTAATTGGTTGACATTGTGGGGGTAGTTCCTGGGAACAACTTAAAACGAATTCCATGTCATCTTACATCTAATGCTGTTTTAGTATTTTTAGTGTATTTTACTATTTGTGATGTTCACTCCAGCAAATTTGATCTGAGGAAGTTTATGATTTGAACAGCACAAAAGTTTTTTGGATTTTAGTAAGTGCCATTTTTTGTCTTAGTGCACTACATGAATAGAGCAGTGTGGAAGAATTTATCAATTTGTGATTATCAAGCAGCAGGTCAATAGCTCAATTCCATTTAGTGGTTCCTGTACTTTTTGAATGGATAAATTGTTGATCTTCACGATTGAATAGTATTAGATGTTGATCAGGTGATGCGACAATGTTTTCTGGATGTAATACGAAATGATTTCTTAACTCAAATTCGCAACTTAATATGTTGCAGATATTTTTCTATTTTGATGTATTTTTCAATTATACAGTTGGAACGTTTCATTCTTTCTTTTCTCTTTTAAGTGAAGTGCACTCTGTGTACATGTATATGGACCTAATTGGGAGAATGTTTATGTTATTGACAAGATGATCACATACTAGAGGAGTTTGTGAGTTCATACTTATCATCCCTCGAGTAATCTTTACATGGTTTATGCTTAGAAAAAATAAACAAAGATATTGAATTCAGGGCTCTACAATTACCATTGTTCATGTGTATTTGACAATTACTTTGTTTATAGAAATGTTTCTGAGCAGAAGCAAGACTGTTTAAGTCTATGATTCCTATGCTTACCATGAATTGGTTGTGAGGAAGTCTAGCTTATGTATCAATATGGAAAGTTTGATCTTCACACCTTATTAGTAGCCCAAGATGCCTTGGCTATTGCTCTCCTTTAATCCACTGTTTATTGAGGAAACTAAAAACCTAGTAACAGGTCCAATGGATGTTTTTTGTGTTGTTTTTGTTGGATAATAGAGTGGTTCAACAAATTTAAGGGTGGTATATTGTACTATACAGTGACTTTACCGCACACTTTTTTTTAAAATTTCTACATTAAAAACCAATTTTTTGAACTTTTGATTTTCTTGTAATGATTCAGCCCCCCTGTGCAGGTTACAAAATTTGTCACTGTTATCATGGAAATATTTCTCTCATATTAATCAAAAGGATATACTATTCATTTTTGGAATTTCAATTGTTTTCTTGATCTACAATAACGATGATTATGGTCTTCTTAGTATTGGTCAGCCTTAACATTTGGGCCAAATCCAATTTGTCAACCTTGCGAGGGACGGAATTCATTTTTTCAATTGTCCTTTCTTTCCAGTCAGTAATGAAGACACTGAGTATATTACATACATAACCAAGCCAATTTCTCCGGCACAAAAACAATAAAAATAGATGGCCACGATCAAGCGAGTTGCCATGGCAACACAGTTTATGAGTGCGAGGACGGAATTGTGTCCGTCCCCCAAATTTGGAGCAGCATAAGGAGGAGAGGTTCCTTCCTCTCTCCTCCCTTCTCCTTCTTTTTAATTTTAACTTTTTTCATTATAAGCCATGATAAGCAACGCAAATACTTCATCATAAAAGTAAAAAATATGGCTGTACCTAATCAATTTGCTATGGCAACTCAATTTTAAAACGCGAGGGACGGAATTGTCGATTCCGTCCCTCGCGCTAACATATTGATCGCTATAGCGAACATGTTCCATTGTGCCATCCCATTTTCCTGCAAATTACGGGCATTGGCAGTTCATTCCGCAAACCACGCAAGTGTTCAATCTACCAACAGGAAAGGTGGGACACTTAAATGTCACTCAAATTCCGTCCTCGCAAAAACGGTATTTTGGATTTGGCCCACTTATGTTATCTTGTAGGTTATTAGGCCTATCCATAAGCATCCCAGATTTTACTGGAAGGATTGAAATTTTAATTATTAAACAAAGAAACTAAAGCAATTTATTAATTTGTTAATGTTACAAAAAACAAAATGGTTGAAATATAATGTGAGATTTTACAAATGCCAGGTGGGGTGAGAAGAGTCGAACCAATCAATCAATATTCTAACCGTATATTTTTCTATTCGCTTTAAAAAAAATCATGCAAATGTTCTGTTTTCCATATTTTTTTATACTTGCAAGACCTTGCACCCTAGAAACAATGGGGACATTGTTTAAAACAGGAAGGGGCAGTGTTGTGATCCCCCACATTAAAATTTGGTTGTATGGTTGTTATGTGCATTCACATGGTCTACTTACACATATAAACAATGTGTACACTACTTATATGTGCTCTCCTCAATGGGTGCCACATGCTTTTATTGTAGGTATTAGGTAGGCCCACTATTCCTTACACGTGCTTACACTAATCTAATTGCTACCCATACTATGTGGAAGCATGTGTAAACTGGCCAAGGCCTAATACTGATTACACATAGTGTGTGGAGTGTTTGTGTACACACGCCCCATGTTATATGTAAGCCACCAGGTTCTACCTAAGATTACTAAAGTTAGGTGCCATGTGGTGATTGTTTATGTACACATGCAAGTTTATATGTAGCCCTGCCAAGGCTTACTCACTAATTAACAACAAGTTGTGGTGTGGAGGTGCAGCCAAGGTTAATCCACTATTATGTGTAATTACACATTATTCCAACATTTTAGGGAACCCTAAACTTAGACAATAAGGCTGGCATTTGCCAGAACTAGGGAGCTTATCATTATGATTGCTATTGTGATGAGAGGTAGCCCAGTGATGAAGCACAGATGTGTACTTAACTTCTCGATATTTAAATGATCAAACACCACAAAAGGGCCTACTTACTGTTATTACTCTTGTGTGTATATTATTAAGTGCGAATAATTCCCAACCCCCAAGGGTTCCAACAGTAGAAAGGCCCCTCATCATGTGAAATACGATGTATTTCCATTTTTGGGGACACCCACATCTATGATCGCAATGCTGCTGAAGGGGCTCTACAAGTATTAATTGCATGTTTGTGCTCATTATCCAGGCAAGAAATCTAAATTTTAATGCCCTCCTTAAAGGCCGCCCATGAGAGCTTTTCCCTGAGGAGGGCCCTCATTTCCACAAAATCGTGTTTTTGCTGTACATAATCTTTGTCCATATACTAATCACTTAGTGAACATTGCTAAGCATAAATCAAATTCCCTTCATAAAGAAAATCACAACTTTGTTATAAAATGCTGGATCCAGAATTTTTGTTATTCAGCCAACAGTATCCTATGGGCGTCATCCTACATTTAAATGTTTACCTCCGCATGAAAGAAAATCCTTTCATCTCAATTTCGGATTGTGCATTTTAGGTTACATTTAGTTCTAGTTGACTATTTTTCATTATTCAGCACAAAAAATAATATGTCGAAATCATCTGCGTCAGACTTTAAAGTTAGGTTTCCTTAATTAAGGTGGCCGATAAAAAAGAAGTCATTATAAAAAATAACCTGAACTGCTAGTCACACAGTCAGCTTGAACGAGACTTGATTTTTTTTCATCAGATGAAGTATACTTTTACACACTAAATATATAGACGTTACATTGTATTATCTCCCAAATGATTTGCCAATCATTTTATTTACAACAGTACAATGTTTACATATCCCTTATCAATATACTATCTGTTCTTAGGCTAAATAGTCAAAACTCCTTTTCATCAACAAATACAGGATAGGGTCTGGGGTTAGTATCACTATGCAATTATAAAGTTCAAAGATTATATGCTTATACAATGCTGAGGGCATGATCTTTAAATACTGTACCCTGTATACTGGGACCTAGCCCCGTTTTAAATAGACATAGGAAAAAATGCATTTGAAACAATGCAAATATTTCAAGTAACTTAAATGTACTTTATTAGTGCAAAAGATTAGAAATCTATCAAAGACAATCAACACAAAAAATAAAAAGAAAGTTGGGAGGGGTACTTTTAGTGATAACTGTAAAGGGTTCCCGACCTTTGAGAGGCATCATATTTTCCTCTGGTCATACAATCATGGCGACATTTTAAAAAACTTTCATCAGAACTAAATTCATGCTAATGATCCCTAGAAAAATTAAAGGGGATCAGCATTGAAGCTTTAGTTACAGGTAGCCTAGTTATAGGTAACATAATCCACGTTGAATCAATGGATTGGACACGGAATCAACAAATGAAGTAGGTAATGCGCTGGAATGTTAGCATTTCAGATGTCCTCATAGAAATGGGCATAGTGTTTGATGCAACCCAAAGACTGCAATTTTGCTCAGTCATAAACTTCGACAGCATGTATAGAATAGAACATGATTTTTGTGATCTTGTGACCTTGGAAATCAGAACTCTAGATGCATGGGCAAAATGAAAAGCACAATCAAAGATGGTGAACTCCTTTCCTGGTTTGGCATGGAATGACCCTGCAGCATCTTTTTTTTTTTAATTTTAAGTTGTTAACACTGTAGCAACACCTCACCAACATCTTTTAAAACAAAACTTGGGCTATGAAATGGTAATCATTGCTATGATTTAAATAAAGAACTCCAACAAAACTGGAAATCAAAATTTAAAACATTAATGAAATGACTTGAAATGGAAACAATACACTACTGTAAATATGAACAATTCTAATTCTAATGGTTCTTTGTGGATGAGAATAATAAACCTTTCTTATTTTGTTACAAAATGTTGCCTCCAAAAAGATATTTTTTTCACAAACTCATGGCCCTCCAAAATGAAATTTTTTTTTCACAAATCATGGCCATGTCAATACGTCCACACAAGTTTGATGTTTTTTATGCCAATGTTAATGTTTCTATAAACAATACTCGAGAAGTGAGCACACCAAGTTGATATTTCTTATATATATTACAGCCTTGTTCAGACACTGTTTTGCCTGCAAACCTCTGTGTAAACAGTGTCCTGCATGCTTTTCTTTTGTCAACCTAAAGATTCTTCCTCTTTACCTAGAATGAAGAAGCCTTTTTAAAATACAAATTATAATCACTTCTGGTGGTTATTACTCCACAAGGTTTCATTAAAAACAATTTATTAACATCTTTGTCCAACCGACCTCCGAAACGACTGTGTATTTGCAAATTTCTAAGAATTTTTATACAGAAATCTTTCTTAAAAGTGTCTTTGTTTCAGGAAGTAACATTTGAATAACTTTGCACAAGGGTCTCACTTGAATTGGAGTGTATTTTTTCAAACAAATGTTAGTTTTCCTCCCTGCAACATAGATAATACATAATTGTAACAGTTTATTTCACCTTAGGAATTTTTTTTGTTGTGACAAACCGCTTGCGAAGTCTCTGTGTATCTCCTTATATTAGAATGAATATTTTTGTTGCAAATGCAAAATTAGAGTCAGTTTCTCAATTATTATCAAAAAAGCCATGGTAACATCTCGTCACTTCCGAAACAGTTGAACAATTTACCGTCACTTCCAAAACGACTCTGCAAGTGAAAACAACGTTTGTTACGATTTACAGATTTTTTTCTTTTTCTTCTGCAATTTGTGTCAGGAATAACCATCATTAAGAGGATTTATACAGAGGCATTATTGGGGTTTGGCTCATGAAAACATATATAACAATTACAAACAATTGTGAGTTATATGAACATTTTCGTCAGTTTGCTCTTCCCTTCCAATATTTATGATTCAACCAAGGACTAGTCAAAAAGCCGTGTAAATTTTTGAACTAATATATAACTTTGAATTAAATAGTATCTCTTTTGCTGAAAATTATGTTACAACAAATTTTGGAAAAAATGGATTTTTGATTTCACACAAAAAAAAAATTATTTTTTTTGCTCAAATTTACCAATCTGCCCACAATCTTTCCAAATTACACATATTTTCAAATCGATTAAAGTAAGCTCCCAACAGGAATCCATTCAAAGTTGATCATTTGTGAGCCCATTTTTAGTGAAAATCACACTAAAAAGTACTTTTAAAAAATTTTGACACGCCAAGGTACAAAAGTTTTACACAACTAACTGAAATCCAGGGTAAAATGACCATACATAAAGCAGATTTAAATTTTGGTTTAGAATAGAGATGATTCATAAAACCATACCTTGTACTTAGGTTCAAGACCTTGAAGACATAATGTGCTCAATAGCCGCCGACCGTTTATTTTTTGCATTTTCGTATGAAAGTTTGTACATGTCCAAACAGGTTTTAGTAGCTATGGAATACAAATTTCACTTAGTATAAAGTAAGAAATGGCCCTTGTACCCTGTTGTGTTACATATAGGTTTGGTCATCTATCTTTGCTCAAAATGGTAAATACAGAGTGACTTCAAATATTGCCTATTGACCCTTTATATACCCGGAATCACCCATGTTTATAATACATGGATCACCCTGGATCTACCTTTTTTGATCATAACTTTGGGGGACAGAAACCCATATCCTATGCATTTCTCTTGAAGAACTATAGGAGTAGTACTTGAATAAAAGAGTTAATCTTCAAATGACCTTTTTGGTCAAAAATTTTAGTGAATTTGACCACATTGTATGTTCAAAACAGAACAACATTAGTTATCTCCTTTATTTTTTTTTGGATGGCTTTTGTCACGTCTTTCAAAATCCACATATGTTTTGACCTGCACATTTTTGAAAAAAATTGACCAGGTATATGAAAATGACAAATAGTAAATTTTTCTATGTTACACCTATAGAATTTTAACCCACCTGATTAATTGTCTTCTTTTGGCCATAAAATCTGAACATCCTTGTAGTATAAGCTTTCAAAAATGTAATTCTTATATACAGTTACCCACATGTAAGAAATAAAGTTGTGTTGAGAGTAATCATATTGGTGCTTTTTTGGCATTTTTGCCACTGTTGTAACATTTTTGTACCCAAGTTCATGACATATGGCCAGACATAACTAGAGTTTTTACAGAAAATAAATCACAAATCAATCAATCACTTTAGTTTAAGCTTATTGGCCAAAAAAAAAAAAAAAAATAAATATGGAGAGGAGAGTTTTTTGACAAATTTACCACTAAATTTCAAACCGACACAACATGTTACCATTGTCACATCTTTTAAGATTTCTGGATATTAATCACCTTGCTTCAGATGTTATTCCTGAATGTTGAATGTTGTCCGCAAATGTTCTTATGACAGTGCTGAATCTCGGAAATATTAACCTACATCAAATGAGACGGTGTGATTTTTATATGCAATTCCCACACATATACGTGTACACATTTTTGTTAGGTCCACCAAGCAGTTCCAAAGCAGGTCTTTGCAGCTGTAGGTAGCTTGCCTTGGTGGTCTTTAAGTTGGCATAGTACCAATTATGTAAAAGTACAGTCATTGTTTTTTATGGTCACCCTTGTATGTTCAGCCAAGAGGTTAACCCTGATTGTCAAACAACCCTTAACTTTGTTGTGGTATACCCCCTTTTGCGTTTGATAATTTTTGTACACCACCAAATCACAGCCATATAACTGCCAAATAAACACTGCTGACCTAATTATTGTAAGGTAAACACCCCGGTATACAACTCCTGAATCAAATGCCTTTGCAAAGTGTAGTATTTCACACTGTACAATTGACAACCGGAGCAAATTTGGTTGAAATGGATCAAGCAAGTGGCATTAGTTGCAATTTAAATAACAATGCCCCTTTAAAATTGGCCCACAATGCACTTTGAACCGCAATTATGGTTCACACAACATATGTACGCCATAGTAGTCTCATGTAGCGAACGAATTTTGCATATCATGTACCATTTCAGCGATACCGCAATTACCATTAAATTAGATCATTGCATCACAATGCCTCGTTAATTGCCCCATATGCACTTTGACCATTTATGATTCAAACAAAAGATGAACGCGCATATGCAGTTCTCATGTAGGCGAAGGAATTTTTTGGCATATCCAATGTACCATTCAGCGATACAGCAATTAACGCATATTAATTTGATCAAATTATCAAAAAATGCCCCTTTACATCGGCCCACATCACTTTGACCCATCATGATGTGCAGAAAAGTGCATGACATAGTATTCTTCATGTTGCGAAGGAATTTTGTGGGGCCCATCCGATGTACCGTTTCAGAGATACAGTAATATGCATATTTAATACTCATTTGCAACCTAATCCGCACATATCGCCACTTTCAAATTGCAAGAAAGATGCCATGCATATAGGCTTCCATGCAGCAAAGGAATTTTGCTATCTGTATGTACCGTTTCAAATTCTACAATTACGCTGTTTTTTTTGCATATAATTAGCTCATTTGCAATATTTAATTTGCCCCAAACCCGCCCCAATCTAAGCGGGATCGAGAACTCCTCAAGCCCGCTTCCTTCAACTAAGTTACATCATTATAACGCCATACGGAACTCCAGAAAACTTGTACACAGCCTTGCGGGGAATTTTCGTAAATTATGCAAATTAACCCTTAATTAGAAATCTAATCAGGGGTCGAGAACTTGTCGACCCCCGCTTTTCTCACAAGTATATCAACGTAGCCCTTACGGAACTCCAAGATAAATCGTACAATACCCAAGCTGCTGAACACGACTGCAGACAGACTGACAGACAGACAGAAAAGTGATTCTAATACTAAGTCTCTGCCCGAACAAAGTTAAGCGAGACAAAAAGGGGCAAAAGTGTGAAAACAGGGCCTGAACTAAGCCTGATATTCCATATTATTTTCCTTGCCGAATTTTTAAAAGCACATGCAACAATAAGTAGGCCCTAACCGGGGGGGGGGGGGGGGGGCACTTACATACATTCTCCGTGGTGTCCAATCCTCAACGTACCTTTTCATATCTGTACCCTACCACGATATCTTTCCTTTCGTTCAGACTACCCTTATCACGAATAAACCCTAAAAGCATACCCTTAAGGTCATTTCCATGCCATTTCAATCAACAGGCCGTGTTTGCCATGGGTCACAGAATTATTTCTCAAACTTGTGATGGGGTGTCACCTAATGGTAGTATTGAAGAAGAGGTCAAAATTAAAAATTCAATTCACTTGCATTGCAGAGTTTCCGAAGTTCAAAGTTTGTTGGTCTTTGTAGAAATGACAATTAAAGTGAACAAGAATGTGAAGTGCCCTCTTTGAATGCTCCATATTTTTAAAAAATACATGGATTTAGACCTTCATATTCTGTGTGTGCATTTACCTTTTGGATATAGAAAGGGTTTAATTATGGGAAAATAAATCATACCATTTTTAATCCGGATTTAATATTACGGGGGGGCAAAAATAAAATGGCCCCTCCAGTTGTGTTGCAACCATTTTTGCGATTTCAAAGACATGTGCTGTCATAAATTTACATCCAATTTCATGAATGCATGTAAAGGCAGTGATTTTGACCAAATAATATTATCAATGTAAAAAAATCAAATTCAAACAACCCCCCTTTACGGACAGACCCCCAATTTGTCCAGGCCGGAACTTGGCCAAAATGGCCTTTCCATCAAGGTGCCAAAATTTGAGTGTGGGCGAGGTGATACAATTTTCCTAATCTTTGCATAGGAAAGAACGACCTTAATCGTTTCTGAAGAAAGAAAAAAATTCATGTGTATTTTATGTTTATCCCTGGAATCAATTTCATAAAAATGCGCCTAAAATACAGCATGCCTAATATTAGCGTACATTTTACTTTCCCTCTGCTCGATTAATCATATTCAGTCATATCCAATGCATACATGAAACTTATTTTCATGTTTTCCAGCTGTGCCTGCTCTCCTCCCGTTGGACTCTTTGTGAATGGCAAAATTGAATATCTTCAGGGGGGGGGGGGGGGCACATAAATTGCCGGTCCCCAATTTTTACAGTTAGTGCAGGGGTCATTCTATGCCCATGTGGGTATACTGGTGTGTAGTCATTGATTTCCTTTCAAAATAATATGAACATACCGTTTTGCAATTTAGAAGTTGAAAACCAAAAGATTTCAATTCCTTTTTCACTTCGGACTTCTGAGTTTGTCAAAGTTTAAGACCCAAAATTGTCGCATGACAAGTAAGCCAGTTTCTTTTTTCAAGTGATTAGGGTCATTAGAATTGAGTGGGGGATGATTGACTGACCTTTTTATTTCCAAATAGGAGGGGTAAAAATGGCTTTTAGCACACTGTTCTCTCAAGGTTATTTAGCCCCCCCCCCAAAAAAAAAAACAACATACGGTAATTTCACTTTTCAAAAGATAGGTAACAGCTATTTTAATAGGCAGCCTCTAATACAAATCATAGTAATTGGACACAAACGATTAAAAAGAAGAAGCTTGGTATCCTCTATGTGCCACATTAAAAATGCACAAAAACAAGCCATAACTCTGCAACAAAATGAAATTTAATTTTTGGTTTGCGACCCCTTCTTCGGGTTGCGATGATCTGGTTCTGTGCGGCCTAAGACCCAATTTTGCATCTCCAGCAGTTCACACGACCCCCCTCCCTTTAAAGAATAAGTCAGGGTCTTAAGGTCCCTTTTTGGGAAAATTTTTGGGCCAGAAGCTAAAATTTAGCCAATTTTCAGCTCCCAACAGGGATAGTTCAGGGACCCGGAGTCCCGGGTCTGTGACGCTTGGCTTTTCATTTTGACCCGCGAGAAAAATTGTCGGGAGTCATTTTGACCCGCGGCTTTTTAAAATAATCATCTTACGCGTCAGCCGAAGGTCGGGCGTTCTCTTTCCAATACTCGTAAATTCCCGTAGCGCAAAAGTCATTTTGACCCGGCGGCTCTTTTGAACATAATCATCTTAAGTGTCAGCCGAAAGTTCCCGCCGAAGTCGGCTTTCCTTTCCCAAGTACTCGGCGGCTCTTTGCACTTCAGATATCTCAAGAGTTCAAGCAGTAGTAATTTCTGGTAGTTCAGCAATCATAAAGTAGCCATCCATATTGTTTTAACCTGGACAAAGAATATAGGTGATCCCAATTAAATTCTATTGTTGATGATGTGACTGCACAGCTCTTAAAGTTCAATTACGATAAGCATCGTATTCACAAGTATTGTTCCGTCATAGAATAGATTAGAGCTACCAGACTGAAACAATCAAGTGTGAAGATGCTGTTTAATAATAGTTCATTGCGATTAAATTTAAGAGGTAATGTACAAGGAATACAAAAAACTCTAACAAATGAACCGACCTTACGATTGAATGAATTTATTGTTGG
>JAMKCH010001404.1:0-69513 GCA_023653785.1 Ophioderma brevispina
CGGGCCCAATATTTTAAAACTCAAAACCAGACGCAATAAATATTGGGCGAAACAGTCAAGCCCAATATTTAAAAAAAAAAAAAAAAAGGTGAATTAAATTGGCCAGTGTGTGTTTTTAATGTGGTCGACCACATTTGAAGACGTTTTTGTTACACGTGCAAAGGAAATTTCCAAGCCTTAAATTTTCATTGATCACAAGAGAAATTTGAAATTTCTGTCTGATACAAAATACAATTTTGATAGAGTAATGTGTGTGTGTGGGGGGGGGGCGATGTTGTCGATCGGGTCACCCACTTCATAAATGAAACTGATAATTCTAAATTATTTGTAATTTACTCCCCGCCTAAAAAAAATCCGAACGATATAAATTACTGTATTAAAAGGTATTAGGTATTGTAGGTGAATTATAATACTAAATGCCAGGAGCGTTGTTCGCGTAATGTCTTTGCTTATTGACTTGTGTCCATTCAATTCTAAACAAATTTAAAATATGCATTGGATAACGAGCATGATGTGGAATTTTGAGAGATTTCATCCAGCTGGCTTGGCGCGCGTTCATTTGAAAGCAAGTTTGAGCACGTTATGGCATTCAACAGCGTTCGGATTTTTTAGGCGGGGAGTAGAGGCTTTATAGTCCACTTTGCCACAGAGCTTTTGCAGGATTTTTTCGGCAAAATATATCTTAACCAGAATAGGCCCATTAACAATCGCCCCCAGTAGACAACCTATAAAGACGTCCCGCATTTGAAAATTAAAAAAATATAAGCCTTCAAATTTAGGGTAAATATGTGTATTTATATTTACGGAGCAGACCCGTGTGTTTATTTTTGTGAATGCATGTCTGTTTTCACGTATAACAGCAATATTATTACGGGATTGCTATACACTCCCATTAAGAGCAAAATCGAACATAGAAATTGGAAATAATGGCTGACCTATATAACAGTTATCTAACTTCTCCGTAAAAACGGGGAATTTACGGGTATTTCCGTAATCCACCATGAAATATAGCAGAGGACGAAAGAGAGAAGTGAGAGAGAGCGGGGGGGGGTTCGGGGGAGGGATTTTTGTTTTGTTTGTTATACAGTTAAAACGGCTGTTGACAAATCGTTTTGTCTTGATTAGGGGAAGTGTCACGGCTGTTAAAAGCTTTTATGTGATTTGAAATAATATGCAATATATCATATCGCAAAGTCCCCTAACTTCATAAATGTTTTTATCATAGGTCCTTATTATTTTGAAAAGAAACTCAATTCTTTAGACGGTAGACCTACAATGTAAAATTACCCTGACATTTATTGTCACGTAGTAAAAAAAGGCTATAGAATACAGTATTTAGTCGATGCATCGAAAGAAAACTATTTGCTGACAGCAATCAGTTGGGCAACCCCCTACTGGCTTTTTTGTTATGCTAATCCCTTACCAATTGGCACCTGCGGCCTTTTGTTCATGCTCAGTGTTTATGCTCAAGTTAGCTTTTTCGGTGCACCCTTCTTCACATGCTCTTGTCCCAGCATCGCTGTAGGACGTGAGTTCTTGAGTTTTGTCGGAAGCTTTTTCCACAAATTCGAATTTTATTTACCTACATCTTACGACAGTACGATTTCGACTTATTGTGCATTGTCCCGGCATTTACAACCTGGTCTTGCATTTCAATTTATTCTTCTGTTCGCGGATAGTCAGTGCGAAAATGGGAAGAAGGGGAACGAAAAGGAAAACCCCGAGCTCCAATTGGTTTCCCGTTCACCGAAACCGATCTCCAGACGTGCTTATGAACAGTTTTTAAAGTCTCAATCGCAACAGGAATCGAATTCTAATATTGGTAACGTAGACCGGAAACGTTGCATCAACGCCGTCGTCTTCGGTAGGTACCGTGGCAAAATTCACACCTGGGTCTATCGAAACCAGCAATCACATCGCGAGTGGATGTTTCTGTGGCGCCTGGGTATTGCTTTCGTCTCATAAAACTCAGGTGGCGGTGGCGGTAATTTCTTCTCACGCTCATTGTCGGTCAGGTTTCTGGAGGTTAACGTTCAACCGTCAGCGTCATCGATATCACAGCTTGTTTGTGACGGACACTGTTCCTGCGAATCGTTTGGTAGCGGTAGTTCTCAAGTGCCGACTGCTATTTTGCACCCATGGATGCGATGGGGGCTACTACTAGAGATAGTGCGTCATCAAACCAAGCCGCCATTTTTTATTTTATTTTTGTTGGATTTTTTTTTGTTTGTTTGTTGTGGTCTTTGGTCCGTAAATCAGCGGGATTTCTGTCGGGCCCGGATCGTCGAATGCAGCTCAACTGTTGCAAGGCACAACTGGTGAGACCAACTTTAGCAATATCTAATGCTGGTAATAGTAATTATTTCAAATACATTTGTTAGAAATTCATCTACCCCATTAAGTCTATGTCTGTTACATCCAATCCTATTTTGTGTAACAGGGTGGGGTTTTGCTATATCCCTTTGTAATCTTCCTGCTCAGTTAAATTCACTTTGTTAAGTTCCCTTATCATACATGGTTTCACAGTCTTTAAAAACAAAAATTGTCAATGGGGAGTATGTGGAACTTTGCACACTTCCTCGAAAATGAAAGAAGCGGGTTGGATGAACAACCGGATATGAAATTGTCTTTGGATGAAAAGGTTTTTCGTTTGAAGTCACACAAACAAAGTCAGCAAATAAATATTCAATTTCTTCCTTGGACGTCAGCTTTTTTGATTTTTCGTCATTACTGGACGCCACCCCTTAGAGTTCGCTTATTAAAATATCTCACATATATAGGTCTGCAGCGGCCAGATTCGGTGGTTGGGGTTGGCGCACTTACGATCTTCAATATCTTTTGAGGCAGGCAACACATCCACAAAGATCGTGGGCTTTTGGATTCTGATCTTTGGGCTTTGTTTGTTTTGGACCCGGGCAGAGAGGTCAGCTTCTGGTTGTTGCAGCAAGTGGTCCAACAAAATTTTCGTTCCTTTCAGAGAGGCAGAGTTCAGCCATTCCTGGAAAGCGGGAGGTTTTCCTCGCAAAAGTGGGTCTTCCAGTTCAAGTAAACAGGATGCACTCGCTCACGATCTCTCAAGCATAAATGCGCCTATGTCAGGGAACGGCCATGGTGGCTCAATCTTCAAAAGGCCAGTAAAACCGATTAAAGGTGGTTGCAACAAGGGTTCGCTTTGTGTCTGTTGCAAGTATATTTTCTCCAGTAAAGTTGAAGTAATGGTTCCATCTTGCAGTTACACGATAAAGTATCAGCTAAAATAATCAAGAATGGCTTTAGTTTGGTTTAAATTGGCATTCCAGGGACCGCGAGTTGCTCGGGATTCAAAAAATCTAAAATCTATTTCTAACCGGTTCATGATAAACATTGAGAACTTTGGTAAGAATTAAACTGGGTAGGGTCGCAGGTCCTTTTCTTTCTAGGCTATACCAAACTTAATTGTGTCGCCGATTGGTTTAGTCCCAAAATCAGATCCGGGGAAATACAGGTTAATTCAACACTTATCCTTTCCACGGGGACTCAATTATACATGGTATTGATAGGTCCATGTGCTCAGTTACATATACAAATTTTGATGTTGCCGTGAAGTTTGTCGTAAGTGCAGGTAGGGGGACTTTAATGGCCAAGGCGGACATCGATTCCGCATTTAGGCTACTACCTGTTCATCCGGACGAGCTTTTACTGCGGGGGATGAAGGTCATGACTTTTTATGTAGAATAAGGCCCTGCCATGGGCTTTCATTTTTCTCCTGCCCACTTTGAAGTTTTCTACTTTTTTAGAATGGGTCACAATTAACTTGTCTGGTCCGATCGGATATGCCACTACATGGATGATTTTTCTTTACCAGCGAAGCGATGCCGTAAGTCATCGGTCATGTGCAGCATTAGTTGAGAAATTTAAAAGCGGGGTGCGACATTTTGGTGTGCCTTATCAAAGGAAAAGACGTCGGGCCAACATCAAAATTGTTGGGTTTAGGCCTCTAAATTGATTCAGTGTTGCAAACTGTTTCTGTCCCTCATGGAAAAATTAATGTCAATCAAGGATAAAGTGGAATGGTGCCTTGAATTCAAAAAATAACTCGTAATAGAGATGCAGTCCTGAAGTGGGCTCGCTATCCTCATATGCGGCAATTGCGTGCCTGGTAGAGCTTTTCCTTTCGGTCGTCTAATTGATTTTCAACTTGGGGAGTTAGGATTCATGGTGGCAAGATGGGGCTTACAACTGGTGTGGCAAAAGATGCTGCAAATGTGGGGCTTGTATTTCTGGAAGAGTTTAATGGGATTTCCATTATCCAGAGCAATTGTGTCAGGTGACCAGATTTCTCATTGTTTAACTGATTCTGTAACTCTACTTTGTTTCGGAGGCTACTTCAGTAAAGTGGTTTCAAGGGCAAATGCGCCACCAGTATAAGCCAAACCCATTCTATTGCTTGGTTGGAATTTTTCCCTTTTAGTTCAGTTGTTTTGTGTGGCAATTTTTTTATCAGTGAAGCGTATCATTTTAAAGGTCGACAAGATGCTGTAGTTGCCATTATAAACAAACAAACTTCAAGTGTCAGGAGATCATGAAATTAGTGCGTTTTTTCGTGCTACAATGTTTGAAATGTAATTTATCATTCTGTGCTAAACACATCCCTGGAAAGATAATAATCTGGCGGGCTCTTTCTCGTTTCCAGATGGATGCATTTGGCTGCAGCACCTTCAGCAGAAAAACAAGGAGGCATCTATAGTTCCCATTTCCTTTGGAGCCTTAATCGTAGAGCAGCAACGGTTATTATCAGCATCTTTAGCACAGGGTACTTGGATTTCTTACACGCGGGCTGTAGATAGCTTCATAAAAGTTAGGTGAATTGGAATCTAGGGTCTTTATGGCCAGCTTCAAATTCATGACATCATTGCCTATATCTCATTCCTTTCTTGGAAGGTTCGGCACCTTCTTCAATTTCTTCACATTGGCTGCTAATTTCCTTTTGCATAAGGTTAATGGCTGGCTGATCCACAAATTTGGTTTCATTGTGAAAAACCTCAAAGAGGGTTACACGCGTAAATTCACACTCTGATAGTCGGCGTCCTATAACCTTTTAATAACATCTTAAAACACGCCTATTGGCTATTCTCCGTCGCATTTGCAAGTCATCATATGATGTTTAATTATTAGCAAAGGGCAGCTTTTCCTTGCTTTTTTGGTTTTTTGAGGGTGGGAGAATTCACATGCTCTAGTGAATTGCGGACGCTTCCCGAGTTATTGCCATAGGGGATCTGTCCATTCAGTAATGGCGGTTCACAACTTCATTTAACCCTAAGGTTTTCAAAAACTGACCAATGTGGCAAATCTATTTCTATTATCTATTGATAGGTAGTCAATTTGGCTATATTCCCTTTAAAGCAATGATTGTATCATTTTTAGATGTTAGACCAAATTTGTCTGGGCCATTATTTCTCATTTTGGTGGTGACCCGCTCACCTGTTTCCAGCTCAATAGAGTTTTTAAAAAGGTCTCGATTTGATTGGGTTCCTTCAAAAGAATTCTCTTCCCATAGTTTAGAATTGGAGCTGCAACATCCGCTGCAAAGTGTGTGCGGGGCTTCAGATGAAATGATTAACAGATGGTAAGGTGGGAAATCGCCGCATATGAGTCCTATATTAAAGACCATTAGAACTAATCTCATTCTTTAAATCACTTGGCTTATGCTTAAAAAAAAAATCCTGTACTGGCTAATCGTCATTCTTTTTCAGGTGCCTTGCTGAGGTAATATGGTTTTGGTTTGTGTATTAATGTTTTTTTCTGGCAGTGACTTAGTTCTTTCAGAGATCATATTAATATTTTTCACCATTTTTTATCACATGGGTTGTTAGTGTGTTTATTTACGCATATTTAGTGCTGTCTTTAATGTTTGTAGAGTTGCCAAGTTTGCCTTGTTCCTAGTGTGCGAAACTCGTCCTCGATTCTCTTTTGACTTGTTTCAGATGCCAGGCGTACCTGGGTGGTCGGCGACTCCTTTGTCTTCCACGCAGGCATAAAGACACCCAACTATGGCGTGTTGACTGGTCTTATGGAAGGGATTGAGAGGGGCCAGAATTGCCGGCTTATCCAACAGGTTAGTGCGGTATTTAGTTAAGAACCAAGGCCAACCACTGTTATCCTTCATATAGGGACTAACGATATTTTTCGCAGCCTGTTAGGGGAGAGCAGGCTAGATTGAGTCAACTCTTACTAGTGTTAGGCAGCTTTTACCTCGACAGATTATAAATGGTCCGCATTTTTACCAAGACAGGAATATCAGGGGGAAGTATGCAGAGGTGCGGGCAAGAGGTGCACGAAAGACCTTAATAAAAAGGCTCATGAAGTGTGGCAAGTAATTGGCAATGCATACTACATCAAGAGCTCAAGGTTGTTTTGATCCGAAGGATATGAGCTATCTTCAGTGATAGGTGGCACTATCTGACCTTTTTTGGTTTGTATGTGTTTTTTCGCCAACACCTTGCCAATGCTCTCAGCTTCTTCAACCGTTTTCCGTCTGTTGAATACTATCCACAGGATTGAGCATCATTCTTTTAGGTATTTAATTTCTGTAAACCTGACTATATTTAAGGTTTATAGGCTATTGGTCAATTTTAGCCTGTTCTTATTGGTCAGTTCCGGCTCGGAACTGTGTGGCGAAAAATTTTCCAATTTCGTCCTAACTCAGTTAGGTCAAGTTCCTGGTTCAGGAACCTTGCAGGGCTGAAAATTGTCCCAATTTTTGTCCTATCATAAAATGGCAGATTTCAAATTGTGGATGTAATTTTGACTATGATCTTTGTGATTTTATTTTAGTTTTAGATTATGCAAATCATTAATCCAATTTAAGTTCCACGGAAACATATACATGTACGCAAATAAAGATTTTGGGAGCTTTACCTGAAGCTTGGCAGACTCGGTTCATGTTATATTTTGGCTTTGTTTCATTAATTCATACTTCTCTAATTAAAAGTTTATTACTCTACAGGATATTGAGTGTGATCTCGAGGTGCTTAATTGGCTTCAATTTGAATTAATGTGTATTGATTCTAAAATATGAACTTTGGCAAAGCTGATGAGTAATGAGGTAGCTATAGTAGGGATATAACTACCATTTATTTTGGTTACTTATAAAAGATATCAATTTTAAGATCTCCAAACTCTATCATTGAATGTATGCAATTAAAACCTCATGAGGTAGGTACATGTAGCATAAATTATTTTGGAAGCTTGGGTTGGGAGATTTTCTCAATCAGATGCTTGGGGTTAGAGATTGTGGCCATTCACCTAAAGAGAACATACTGTATCACTTGGACTAGGAGCTTTTCCGTCAAGATGTGAATGTGCATGAATTCAATTGTTATCAATTATTGTATTTCTGGCTAGGAGCCTTCCTTATTCCCGATTCAAAAACCATGATTGCCAATGTTTGGCTGGGGCTTTTCTTGGTCAGATTGCATACATGTAATCTTTTATGTTTGGGCTAGGAGTGTAGCTTAGTCAGATACATCGTTGAACCATATTAAATAGGTTTTCGCGTTTGCTTGGGAATCCACAGAGTGAATTAATGATAAAATAGGAATTTACGTCCTACGCATGACTAGATGCACTATCCAAGTGTTGGTCTCTTTTTTGTTTCTTCGTCTGTTGGCAATACCGTATTTTGTCGCTATTTGAAATACAGGCAATGTAATTTTTTATGTTTAAAATGTTCAGGCCTATTCATGACTAAATTAAAAACTTTTGCTCCTTATTCTTTTTAAATATGTCAATATCAAATATACTATTGGGAATTGCTAATACGAGTGGCAGTAAAATGTAAATTTTCAGCGTATTAACTACAGTCAATCCATTCTGTCAAAAAATACGGTAATTCAAAATTTTACAGGTTTTGACCAGGTTTTGATTGTAGATTTTTACAACAAATGGCGGCCAGACCGGGATCTCCTTTTCTATAATCTGTGCACACTCGCACATGACGCGTTGCCGTGAAACGCATCGCGTGCATGGTCACGGCGTGCGAATATGATTCGCGTGATCGTTTGTACGCCGTGCTGAACGCATCCCCGCTGGTACGCAACTGGAAGAAAATGGTTATGAGAGAGAAGAAGAGAGGCTGAGAAAAGTGTGTTTGTGAGAAGAGAGAATGCGAGATTCTATTCAGTGGCGGTTTTAGTAAGGCAAACACTCATATCATTGGGTTGTTGCCTATCTAATATGAAACGATGAAGATATGCTTCGCCGCGCCAAGTGTTTACGCGCGTGTAAACTTACGCATGCACGCAGGTAGTACGGGCTGGTTCATTTTATAGCGGGGGACTATTTTTGTTTTTTAAACTACTATTAATTGAAATAAAACAATTTTCGGTGATTCAACCACCAAACTAAATAAGAATGAGAATAAAAGATTGGATTTGTTGTGTTGCCTATCTAAATAGCCCGTGTCTACTGGATTGGCAGTCCAAATATTTTATCGTAGTCAAAATAGAGGAGGGTCATAAACTGCAGGTTAATATGGAACGCATTTCGGCAGTAATCGGTCAAAAATTCTCTCTTTTTACTCCTTGTTTTGTTCGCAGTGCTTCACCGCTAACTTTATTTCCGCATTTTAGCACATTTTGAAATGCGCATAAGCTTCTTCGCATTTAAATGTTCCCGCATACCATATTGCAAAACATTATGCGCATTAAATTATTCCACAACAATATTTGCAAAACTTTATGTGCATTAAATTATTCGCATAACAATATTTTGCAAACTTTTAAATGCGCATTAATTATCAGCATAACAATATTTGCAAAACTTTATTCGTCATTAAAGTATTCGCATAACAATTTTGCAAAATTTTTATGCGCAATAAATTATTCGCATAATCAAATTGCCAAACTTTATGCTCAGTAATTATTCGCATATTTTTATTTGCAGTAATATTCGTATGTGTTTGCCTCGCATTTTCACATTCACAGAAAGTTATGCGCATGTACGTATTCGTATTTAATTTATTCACATACGGTTTTTTTGGGCATAGATATCGCACGAGTTTTTTTCTTCGCATTCCCCATAAAATAAATCACGTCTAGCTGCTTTGTCCATGAAATTATTCCCATTACTTTATGCGCAATTTGTCTTTCGAACATTGTTAGGCGCACTTTGTCATTCGCTCTTTTTCATTCGGCAGAAAAATATGGGTATTCGACGGTCTTTTTTACGTGCAGGTTGTAATTGTAACGATCGGCAGACTCGATCGTATAATCACTGATAGACGTGCAGAAAGAGTTGTTTGCGTTCGCTGACATTATTATTATCTGAGTAAAAGAGCTTAAAAGAATGGGTGTAAACATGCCTTTTTTACTTATTTTACAAGTCCATCGTCATTAGCCTCAGTTTCTGTGTCATGTCACAAATTTTCAACCTGGGCATCAAAAATTGACTGGATTGTAAGCTTAACGGTTGCTCATGTGCTTAAATTACACCTAATCATGTTAAAGAAGGGGTAGAATTCCAGATTTCGTAAACAACCGCCCTCACATTTTTTTAATTCAAAATTAGTTTTTTTGCTTGACTATCTTATTTCTCTACAAAATACTTACATATATACAGTTTGGTAAAAAATTCAGTTGTAATATAGTCTGTTGTCACCATGGGATAGTAATCAGTAGGCCTACTCATCAAGGTCAGTGGCAATCATAAATGGCAATCATGTCGGATTCTTTTCGGTCGTAGCAGTGTGGCGTAGCGTGAGTCATCCGATTGGGGGGTGGGTGGGCCCCGACCCTGATTGGAAGGGCACTGGTTCTAGGGGTCACCGTCCCTGATTGGGGGGCACAGGCCGGTTTTTTTACCTTTTTAATGAAAGTTTTTTCAAAACCACCCCCTCCCCAACACCCCTCCCACACCCCTCCCCTCCCCAACCTCCCTCCCCTTCCCCAACATCCTCCTGTCCCAACACCACTCCCTAACAAATACCCCCCACCCTATGACTATGGATTGTACAGGTAAACTCAAAGATATTCACACAGGATTTATACAGATAATTACGTGGTAAAATGTTAGTCAAAGGCATAATCTTCTGAAATATTTGATGTACAAATGTATGCAATGGGCTGGCTCCGGCATTACTTGAGACAGCCAGTCACACAGACTATCACGCATGCTTATAACACTAATTTAAAGCTCATATAATCGCTCTCATTTAGGCCTATCGTCAAAACGGGAAGCTGGTAACGCTCCTTCAGTACCTGGTGCCAGATCATGGAATAGCCTACCTCATCACTTCAAAATCTGCCAAATCTCCAGTGTTTTAAAGAAGGTGTAAGAACACATTTTAAAATTGAATTAGTTTATGCTTATTCAAGCTTTTTATATATGTTCATATTATTTAGTTAACATCTTGTGGAATAATTAGTCTTGTGCAATTTATTGCATTTTGTATGTAATGAAATGATTATATTGTGTAGTTTTCATAATGTTTTTACCTTGTATCGAGGGCCCTCTGGAAAGCCAGTGCGTGCATGATGGGGCTACTCGTTACGATGTCATTAATAAATAATAAAAAAAATACCCTCCCCAACACCTCTCCCCAAACCCCCGTCCCCAACCCCTCCTCCCCTCCAACACCCTCAACACCCCTCCCCTCTCACACCTCGCCTCCTCCCCAACACCTCGTCCATCACTAACCATACCTTCCCCCTCCACAACACACACGCACCACATACATAAGTTGCGGGAATGGGGGCATGGTTTATTGCACAACCATCGTTACAATTTACAAACACGTAAAAAAGGACCGTACCCATATTTTTCTGACCGAATGAAAACAAAGAGCGAATGACAAAGTGCCGCATAAAAATGTCGAATGACAATTGCGCAATAAAATTTCGAATGACAAATTGCGAATGATTTCATGTAGTTATTTATTTATGGGGAAGGGAAGAAACTCATGCGAATACTATTGCCAAAACAAACGTAGGTGCATATTTAGGGGAAGTTGTCAACCATGGCGCTTTTGTTTTTACTACGAATTTCTGATTTTTGCCACCATTTTTTAAAACATCAAGGGTGTTCTTTAGTTACCAACAAAGGTTATCCCCTGCAGACAATCCTGAGCTGTAGTTTTTGCCGATTTCAAAACAGCTATTTGACCATTTAAGTCACAAAAACAGCTTGGTCTAACGGCGGGAATTTAAGCACACTTCACGCCGCAAGGCGCACCATCGCGTCTCGAGGTGAATTTTTGCTGCGGAATGAAGAGTGCGATGTTTTAAATGTACTTTTGCGGGGCAAACGCATCTTGGAAAAACGAAAAATAATTTTGACAATGTAACAAAGCGCGCTAATTAGACCAGATGAAATTTTCGATTTCTTCTAATTTCTGGAGTTAGAGACAAAATACGTTATGATTCAATCGTGGCAATAAATGTAGTTTATCAACCTGCACAACATACTCAATTTTGAAGTTTCACAGATAAAGTTATTTGAGAAGAGACAAGCTGACAATGCGTGAAAAGAGTCCTTTTTTAACTAACCAAAACGGTTTCTCACTTTAAAATTTTCGCAAAATTTGGCAATTTTGAACAAGATAACTCCAAAAATACCGAAGTAAAAATGTAGGGTTAACTTTCCTACCATAGCAATCGATCTTCTCTAGGGAACGGGTTTTCTTTTCTCAATTTTTCATTTTTCGATTTCTAACTAAAGTCTTCTCCATATACTCAAATTTTGGAAAAGAAGTAAAAATCAACTTTTTTTTTGACATTTTTCCTTATATTTTCGAAATAAGCTCTATTTTAAAAAAAATGAAAAAACCGTCCTAGACAATTTGTCTTGTTTCTAAAAAATAACATAGAAACATGAAAATTCCAATTGTTTTGTTATGCTGTCTGAAATTTTGGGGCAAAATCGGTTTTTTAGGTATTTTTCTCAAAATACGGAAAGTTTTTACATTAATGTGAGCCATCATCGGGTTCACCCTTCATTTTCTTTCTAGAAGGTAGACTTTTACATACAATAAGTAAATATTTGGCAAATAAGCGAAGGGCCAAATCCACATAGCATGCTTTTTTTGAGTTACCTTCCAGATCACTACAATCTAAGCACACCTTGATTTTTTGGTAGTTTTTTATGTATAATACACAATAATCAGAGGTGGGCTAATTAAATTTTGTTGCGGTCACCTCGAAATCCAAATTGCGGCCAAAATGGCGCCGTTTTGGCTAACGAAAGTATTTGAGGGTAATGTCCTACTTGAGCCTCCATCACCTTGTTTTTTTTGGTGTCATGTGTTTAAAATAATTTAGTTGTCTACACGATGATCCCCACTTTTGTGGGTGTCGTTGTTATCTACAACACCGTTTTTGTCCGTAATAAAGGGGTCGTTGCTTTGGGTGGCGGGCTGAGGTTTTTTCCAAAAAAATGATGCAGATGATACGTTCTCCTCCATATATCAGAATTTTGTATTTCTTCAGGATTGCATCAAGACTTCTCAGTAATTTTGCCCTTATATCATATGCATTTTGTGTGAAAAGCACAGGATCAGTAAGCACTTTAAAACTTGAAGTTTTTTTTTTTTATGTGGCTGAAGAAGTGGGGTCTTAATCACCAAAAAAACGCCTTTTTGCACCTTTCTCAAACACCTGAACAAATGTTGTCCATACCATATAAATGCTATATGACATTCTTATCACCTAATTCTAAAAAGTTTGATTTCAGTTGCTGCAACATGGCCTTGTTGATTCAACTGTTTTGAAAGTTAACCTCTAAAATCCAAGCTGGGCGGCCAAAATGGCCGCGGCTTTGATTGACAAACAATGTTTTTTTAGATAACGGTGGAAGAAATCCTCCATTCAGCATGTGATTGGTGTCCCATTTTAAGCAAATAAATTTTCAACAGGATTTAGACCATGCTTGATGGAATTTAAGGTGGTTTAAGTGGGTATATGCAGTCAAAATGTGAAGTTTTTTGACATTTTTTTAACCAAAACGGAGACAAGAAAGAGAGACATTTGTCTACATCAATGAAATTCATGAGTACTTATTACTTTGTAGGACTTTGTCCTATAAATATGCACAATGTGAAAGGACCAGCTCTACAACATATTCTGTTAAAAAGTTATAGCACCCAAAATAAAATGTGTCAAATCACCTTACAATTTCTATAGTACAGTTTTTTATCACCTAACTATAATAAATGTTTGATTTCATTGTTGCTGCAATGACTCGTTACTGATTCAATGATTTTGCGGTAACCTAAATCCAAGATGACGTCAAAATGGCCACTGACACAAATTTACATTTCTACTAGGATAACTATTTGAAGAAACCTCATGTGGTTATGTCATTTTACAGCAAAATCAAATTTTCTACTTGATGTGTTCAGCTTAAAACTGTAATATTTTTACATAGCTTTCTTAAATAGAACCTTTATTTAAACAACTGTGTGTACGGTTGTTTCAATTTCAAAACCGCTGCAAGTTGTCCATTTCAAAATCAATGTTGCCAGAAAGTGCGATAAAACTATATTTTGAAGTTGGTTACATTGTTGCCCATACTTATGCAATAGGCTATACACACAATGAAACCAGTAATTTTGTCCTTTGTCTCAGATCTGTATGCAAAGAATACTACAGCATAAATATCTGAATTAATAGGCTGGTTCTTGCACTCCTTTGGAGAAGTGCAAATCCCTGTACATTTCATTCCGTTTTTCTTGCACCCACATTAGTAGGAAGTGCAATCGGCATTGCAGCCGCAACATGTCATCCCCAAAACCCGGGGGGCACTCCCATCTTGGAAGTGACCTTTTTTCGGCATCGTTGTAACCCAATGAAACTTTTGAAAATTTCACCCAAAGGCTTTTTTTTTAATTATACCACTGTCACCCAAAAGACCCCTGTTTTGGGTGAAATTTTGCAAAAGTTTTTGAAAATACTATTTTTAAGAAAATTTTGCAAAGCTCTCACCCAAAAGACCCCATTCTTTGGAAAATGTTGCAAAATTGTCACTCAGAAAACCCCTATTTTTAAGCAATTTGTCTGTCTGTCGCCCAAAGACCCTTATTGTTTCAGTCCTGTCACCGAATGCCCCTGTGTTTGGAAGTGCGAGCCTTACACCCACATCAATTTCATATGTGAGTGCCCCCCCGGGTTCCAAACTACGGAAAATAATTTTGCATCCAGGACGGTATTACGACAACATCCGGCTGGTGTACCCAAGGGGGTGAAGCCCATTCAAAACCAGTCATCCGTGCTGGGCGCTGACATTTTGAATATTGCACGGAATAATTATTAGTTTGGGTCCTTGTATACACACATAATGTCAATTCGATGCAAACAATCCGCCAAAATATCAGTTGTTGGATGTTGGGTGCTATTGGGTGGTTAAAATTTTGTCCTACCCATGGCCACACAACGAATGAAATGACACGTCAGTCGTCTTGATTTAAATAAACCGCCTCAATGAATACATCTTTTCACCTAAGCGCGCATTGCATTATGAGAAAAAAGAGTATCTGAGCACAATTATCCTGGTGCACTATTATTACACCTGGCCACCTCTAACACAACATCAATTTGTATCACTACCGATTAGTGTATATGCAAAGCGGCACCCACAGTATGTGCAAGAAGCGGAGGCAGCCATTGCTTTCTATTGTTGGTACTCTGTTTTCTTTGTGGTCGGCAAAACATGCGAGACGATGAATTTCTAAAAATTACGTAACGTTTTGCCTCTCTATCTATATAGAACCTCTTCGGGTGTACCAGTAGTGAAGCATAGTGGGCATGCAGGATTAGTCTTCAATTATGTTATTCAATTTCCACCAACTTATAGATTAACACTGAAATTTCGTGGTGTAAATTCAATATCATGTGGATCCCAATGCTGCAAATAAGACAAGTCACACGTCCATCTATAATCCTAGCATACTTGAGTTTCTTTTCCACTAATTCCATTAATTAAAGGCTGACTCAGAGATTTTCCCCGAGGAGGTGGCCCTCATTTTTCAAACAAATTGTGTTTTTGCATATACATACTTTTTGTCCCTATTGAAATATAGCTTAAGTTTCAGATTAAGGCCGTAGAAAAACACAACTTTTGATATAAAATTCCGTAAATCTGCCTCAAACTTTTGAATGAAGCATTTTAGGGGACTGTTTTTATTTCCACTTGACTATTTTCAGACAAAAAATTATATTTTTTACAAATCTCTGATTCTCAGCCTTTAAAAGACATTTTGCTAAGGACTTTTCTTGACCTTTCATCTCTTAGGACCTTCTTAGACTACTTATGAACTTGTTGGTTGGGGCTAGATTATTGTGGAGAAGCTGTTTTCGACTGCTCTCTCGTGGAGTCTGGCTTTATTGATATTGTATAGGGTAGGTACACACACCCAATGCACACTTTGTTGCTGATGCATGGAGCACTAATTTTTCAGAACGCCTAAAATGCAACATTTTTTGAACACCTGACACTACTTAAACACTAGTATCTGTTCACGTTTTCTGTGATAAATACTTTCAGTTCCTTAAAATATGTGAATATTAAGAAAACTATTAAATGATTACAATCAAGATAACTATTACCATTTTTTGCTGCCCATCAATAAAAATAAAAAAGTTTAGATTTTTTTTGTCCTAGTCGCTGAGAACACATCGGACACCTTAGAACATTGGCGTTTTTTTTACGTTTGAACACTTGTGTCAGGCGTCTGAAGTGTAACAGGGACTTTATCGTGCAACACTTGTCCAAAGGAGTTGCAATAATCAGCCTATCAATGCAGCTATTATCCTGAACCGAGCCAGATCAATTTCAAATGTTCAAGAAACTTTCACAGATTAAGAGTCAACATAGATTGATATCTATACTAAGTATTACTTAGTATATTCTTCTCATATACCTTGGGACAGAACATACAGAACAGCAGTAAAGGACAAAATGAATCGGCTTTCATCTGTAATATATTGCCAAAGAATTGCAATATGGTAGTAAACTTCAAAATATGATTTTAACACACTTTTTGGCAATTGCATATTTGAAATGAGCAACTTGTAGCGTTGAGCATACGACAAGCAGTTTGCGTATGTAAACTAAGTAAGGTTTTTAAATTGAAAACAGTAGTCATTTTGGATCCTGGGTGCCCTTTGGATGCTATTTGTACTCTAGATCAGTATAAATCTTAAAATCTTTTGGATGCTATATGTAAACTTCTAGATCAGGTATAAAATCTTAAATTTTATATGAGCACCTTGTCCAAATGAGTACAGGTACTTGATAATTTAGCCTTAACAGGTTTATATAGATGTGCTAACAACTGTGTTTTTTTGTGATTGTGCACATTTTACTTTACTTTTTGGGAACTATAACAGAATTGTTGTAAAGCTGGCCCTTTCACAGTGTGCTATTTTCACATCGGACCAAGTCCTATCAAAGTAATAGTTACTCATGAATAAGAATTTTCATTGATGTAGAAAATGTCTCTCTTTCTTGATACACACCTTAACCCCATCAAACAGGGTTAATCCTTGTGAAATTTTAATTTGCCTTTAAAATGACACCAATCACATGCTGATTGGAGGCTTCTTCAACCAGTTTCCTTAACACATTTTTGTGTCAAAGCCCGGCCCATTTTGGCCGCCTCTTGGAATTTAAGAGGTTACCGCAAAATTAAATCAGCAAGGCCATTTCAGCAACTGAAATCAAACATTTATATAGTTAGGTGATCAAAACTGTCATATGGCATTTTATATGGTATTGACATACACATTTGTTCATGTGTTTAGAGAAATGTTCAAAATGGTGTTTTTTGGATAAGACCCCATTCATTCCAGACATATAACTGTTAAGTTCAACTGGTCCTATGAGCCTGTGCTTTTCACACAAAATGTAAATCATTATTAAGGGCAATTCCTGTGAAGTCTTGATCCAATTAAGACAAACGTTTTTTGATATGGGGGAGAACGTATTTCCAGTCCGCCTCATTTTTTTGAAAAAATGGCAATATACCTTTTTGGCCCCAAAACGGTGAGTAGATTAACAACAAACCCACAAAAAAGTGGGTAGCATCATGTAGATAATTAAATTATCTTCGATATGACACCAAAAAGGTATTGAAGGCTCACGAAGGACATTACCCTCAAAAGACTGTCGTTAGCATCCAAAACGGCGGCCATTTGGGCCGCCATCTTGGATTTCGAGGTGACGCAACAAAATTTTAATTAGCACACCTCTGATGATTGGATTCATCATAAACCTCAAATATAATCAAGGTGTTGCTTAGTTTGGTAGTGATCTGGCAAGTAACCCTGCTTATTTTTGATTTGGCCCTTCACTTAAAGTTACAAACCAAAATAGAGCCTCCGGACTCAAGGTTCACACTGCCCTTAAAGATCGAATACGTACATGCGTCTATTATCTCTTATGCACATAAACATATGCAAATAATTTAATGCGCATAAAGTTTTGCAATATTTGTTTAATGCGAATAATTTATGCGCATCATTTTTTTGCAATATTGTTTTTATGCGGAATTATTTATGCGCTCAAGTTTTTTGCATATGTCTCTGGCCGAATAATTTAATGCGCATAAAGTTTTGCAATATTGTTATGCGAATAATTTATCGCCTTCAAGCTTTGCAAATATTGTTTATTCGAATAATTAAATACCTTATTAAGTTTTGCAAATATGTTTTGCGAATGATTTAATGCGCATAATGTTTTGCAAATCTTGTTATGCGGATATTTCAAAGCTTATGCGCATGTCAACATGTGGCTAAAATGCGGAAAAAGTTATGCGGTGGATCCACTTCGAAGAACACAATGCAGTAAAACAGAGCGAATTTTTGACCGCTTAAGGTGCCACAAGAGATTTCACATATCAGGTGTCCCTAAAAAAAAAAACGAAAGTACTGAACATTTTTGCCCCTGATGTAAAGGTTTCCAATCAAAAATATCGCCACCTGAAAGGATTAAGCCTAGAAATGTTCTTTGGTACAACATGGGGAAATTTCTATTTCGTATATGGAGCAAATCAAAATTTCAGCTATGTTTTATATTGAATATAAGGAATCAGAAATCGCCTTTTTTCTCTCTTTAAGACCTTTCATAGCCCCAAATACAAGGTGAGAATCTATTGAGTGTCTAATCTTATTACATTACTAATTTCTGACACAATTTTGGGTGCCTCAAAAATCTCTTGTTGCCCCTTTAAAATGCCAGAAATGCGTTCCATAATTTCTTGGATATAGCAAACGCGCCCAATGTTGCGCCGTTTTGGCGGGGACAGCGGCGTACGTTTCTAAACTGTCCAAGAATTATGAGCCAGAGTCAGGGCCTAAAATTTTTGCCCTTTTATATGTAAATATGTTGCATCAACTCACTACGTAGAACATGGCCAATGCCGTCAAAAAGCCGTTTTTTTTTTTTTTTTTTTTATTTTTTCAATCGAACAACCACTTGAGAACGCAAGTTCTGTTTGATTTGTAGATCATAGCATTTTCAACACAGTTGTCATTAATTTCTATCGTAGTAATTAAAACACTGTAACTTGTAGTTTACCGGGCGTTTTTCATTTTCAAATTACACTTTTAGTCATTCCGTACACAACAAAAAAACTTTCGAATGGCATAAATTGAGGGCACTTGGCCGGCCAACATGCCGTTAACTTTCCCACCGTGAAATTCGGGATTTGGTAGATTGGTAAATTTTAAATCATGTATGAGTAGCATATCATAGAACATTATAGCCATTTTACTTTCTGGGCGTTTTTTAAAGTTTTGGCAAACTCCCGACCAAAGTTGAAAGGGATTTATTTCTTATGTATAGCGGGAATAAAATAACTCATAAATCAAGTATAAGGTATACGTGATAAAACGAAACTCATAAAATCAAGTATAAGTTACAGATGTTTTTTAATTGGAAATATCGTCACGAACAAATTTTATGGATAATAATAACACCTCTTGTCCTCTTCATAAAAACTTAATTGGCGACTAATTTTATTTTTAGATTTTACCTGTACCTGAAGCTTTCAAATGTATACACAATGTCATTTCAGCTAGAAGATGGCTGGAATTTGGATCTCATTGCAGCATTTTATGGTCCAGTATCATTATTGTTCAGATCTTGTTTTGTTCTATGTTATTCTATTCTTTCATTCCTTACTTTTTCATTAATTTGTAGACTCTCCTCAGAATAAAGTAAGTGAGACCAAACACTTACACTTCGCCGTCACAATGTCCCTGTTCATTTAATAGTATTACATATGCCTTTATTAACCAAATGAAAATAATGATTTGCTTGTCAGTATTTTGCATTTGAATTTTTTTTTCAGTTAGATCGCATTTAGAGAGTAACCTACTTTGCCGGCTGGAATGATCAACTCAAGAAACATATAATAAATTAAATCACCCTATTCTATACCTGGCGAACTAAGTATTGCTAAATTAAAAAGTTTCAACTTTGTATACACACCCTCCTCCCCCACCCCCACCATCATGTTTGGAATTATTTCTCTCCCAATGAACCAGATTTGCAGGATTTTCACCAATTGACGGGGAGGGGTGAAGTTGGTCAATAAAGCGTTCGAAACATCTTTGGCACTGCAGAATTTATAGAAATATCATAACATCATAAAAAGGCCGCCCTAATAACGTGATGTATTGCAAGAATTGTCTTACAATTAATCACTACTCTAGATCATTTAATCATTAAAATTAGTAAATATTCTTTGTCATGATGTGTCACCGAGGGCAGCTCCATCATAAGTTTGACATCAACCCTTTGGAACAGATTCCTGCTTTGGTACCACTGATCTACATATTCCCCTCAATTCAATTTTACTTGTGTAATGGATGTGCCTTTTTGATGCCAAATATGGAGGCCAAGCGTGATTCTCATGTGCCAGAAGGCATCCATATCACATTCTCGAGCTTGACATGCTATATACATTCTGGAGAAATGCTAGAACATCATGTGCAGGATGGAAATTTTGGAAGTGACCCTTTGTTGGATTCCTTCCTGAACTAGAAGTCATCAAAAGCAAAGTGTTCTTATGTATGATGTTATTGAATGCAGTGGTGTTGCTGGCTATACGGACCCAGCAACACTCTCGGGTACTGTGTGTTGCCACAATTCTTTTTTGCAGACCTCGCAGCTTCTACCACACTATCAACCATTTTTCATTTGGTCATCAAGTGAGTAAAGGTCCGTGCTTGTATTAGCGAAAGTTTTACCATTACCACGTTTCAACATTGCATCAGTGATCTCCTTTGCTGCAAAACCACTGGCACAAGATGGGGTGCTCGCTCATATACCCTAAGATCAATGGCCCTGTGCTACTCATTCCAGAGTATCCGTGGCGGATTTAGAGTCAGCAAGTGGTTCCCCCCCCCCCAGCTGCGTACAGGCCCCCCTAAAAGATTGCTCTCAGGGCCCCCTCAGACTACCCCTAGTTGCACCTAAGTGTCGACATTGCGTCACTTTACGACCCAAAGGGCCCCCACCTTAAGCTGCGGACAGGGCCCCTTTTTTTTTCCATTAAAATCCGTCACTGCAGAGTAATGCCTGCCCTGTGTGGTAACGATCGACCCTATTACCAAGAAGCTTGATCCAGTTAAATGCCTCCTGCCGTCTTTATCACCGGATGTCTTCGTTCAACTCCAATGGAGAACTTACATATCCTAGCAGGATTATTGCTCCAATTGCTCCAACCACCAGGCGTCCGTCGTAGTGTAGCAAGCTCGCAAGCGTATTTGGTCCAAGTATAATTTGAAGCACCCTATGTCAGCCAGAAGACCTGCTGCTAACCACCTAAATCCAGAGAGAAGTTTCTTAAGCAAAGTCCAAACTCTTGAAAAAGTCTCTAAGTAGTTTGGCCTTGTGGAAGAAGGACTTGCTATCAACCAAGTACCCTCTATTGGTATTGAACCTGTGAGCATCTTCCCACCGGAGATGACTCCTCTGGACCTGAAATGGCGTGTCCTCAACAGATTGGAACCAGAATCCGGCCGATCTAAGATTTCCTGTCAAGAAGTGGGCTACTTGGAAGCAGATCAGGCCACTACCTGTTGTTATGGAGACCGCACCACCGACAATGGAACATTTCTTGCTCAATGCACAGAATTGCGGGATTCAGTGATGCAGCCAGACATTGCATCCATGCTCTCCGCTAAGCATATTTGAGACTCACTGTGTTTGTACATGATAAAAAGAAGTACGCTCTTGACCTGAGATAGAAAGTTCTTCTGTACACTTGATATTTGTTCACCTGGTGGCGTTCTTTGTCATCTTCGTCCTCCCCAGAACTTTGTCATCATACTCACTTCCATTAAAGCCTACCGTATAGCCAGCCACAATCCACCTTCGCTGTGCTGCTTCATTTTCAGTGCTTGCCTTTTTTTTTTTTGCCATTGCATTCCGCTGTTCATGAACTTATCGTGGGCTAGTGGTAAGGCCAATTTGTGCTTGGTTTTTTCTGTGTCACGAGAGTGCCTTTCGTAACTCAGCAGTCAGCATGAACAGTGAGGCCCCTAATCTTGAGGCAAGTATAATACCTCACGTGAACAGCCCCTGCCCATCCAGAATAGTTGGCAAAAGCAAATATCCTTTGGATATTCCTTTTTTCAAGTGATTCCCCATAAGCATACAATTTGGTGTTCACACTGGGATTCTGATCAATTGTAAAAAAGGTTTCGCAACTGCCAAACTTGGTACCAGTAAGGCATTGACGATGTTCTGAAGCCCTCATGATGCTTAAAAAAACCAATCACCCAACTATGAAACGGCCATTTAGAATTTTCAGGATTTTTTTTGGCGGAAAATCATCGATTTGGGTGTGAAAATCCATCTTATTGACATTCCGACCTGTGATTTATTGTATTCGTGGGGCCTCAAAACAATATGTAGCGACTCCAAGATCCTGGTAATCAGGGCAAGTTTATGGGAAAAACATGTTTTTTGGCGGCCATTTTGATTTTTACCAATTTTTGAAGGGTAACCGTTGGAGTGACAATTTGCTTTCTTCCCTATTTTTGAAATCACATAAAAAAACCCAGTGCAAGTTTTTATGCTTCTAAAATAATAATAGCGAGATTTTATATAACGCCTTATTCTGTTGGCCTCCTAAGCGCTTTCACAAATAGTCGCTGATCACTGTGGCCCAAACCATACATAAACCATTTAGCATCATTTCAGGGATGCGCAATCGGGATCAGCGCTTTCCCTAATCGAGATAACCATCGCAGCCGGGATATCACTTCCCAAAATCGCATGGGTAAATCTAGACAACCAAGCGGTTTTGTAATTTCTTTCCAGGGAAATTTACAAGATAGCTGAATCCCACAGGGCTCGAACGCACTGCTATTAAAAACGCATGATGACAACACTGGAGTCGAGCTCTCATTTTAGCAGAGCGGCTAGCAACTCTCAGCAAACTATGATCATTGGCAAATTCTGTTATACATTTCAGTCAGCTGAAGCACATAACCTGGTGTCATCTTAGACCATCCTAAGAACCGATCAATCATGTTAACAGTCTTATGTAAAACGCAGCAGCACATTTGTGGAATAAAACTCCTTACAGTATCCGCTTAGCTCAGTCAGCAACTCTTTTCAAGTCACGTCTGAATCCTTCCTATTTTAACAACACCCAAAAGCTTTTGCTCCTGATACGTATCCTTTTTCTTTCTGATGAAGTTCAATCACTAATTAAAATATATTGTATTTTTTCTTTCTTAACCAGCCGTGTGCGGTAGCACGCTGGTTCTTGTATTTGGTTTGTTTCTTCTTCTTCTCTTCTGGCAACACATCCGTCGCTTAACCCTTTCAACCCGGAATTAATTTTAGGATTTCATTTTTGATTGCACCTAAAGACATGTCTAGATCTCTCAGCATAGCAATTCACATGCATCTTACATCAAATACGCTTGTCCGAAGTTGTAAAGCACATTATAAACGTGAAAATTATATACCAAACTTCATCTTTTGGATTGTTCCACATTTGAGAATAACAAACTAGATATAGCTGCTGTTTGTCAAAGACCACGACACCAGCCGCGGATAGCTTCAAAACCCAAGCCTAAAACTAACCCCAGCTTCGAAAACCTAGGCCCCCACTTCGAAACTTAGCCTAGTCTTTCTGAAACCCACCTGCTAGATCTGGAGACAGATCTGAGCACAGTCGAGGTTTATGACCGTTTGACTAAACGAACTTCGATCTCGAAAATATTGAAACATATTTGGATTGTCCTAAGGATCATATTAAATTTCTGTCATTTAGTAGCATTTGAAAATTTACCTTTGACCTCTTAATGACGTTTGTTCTCAAAAAAATTTTCAACATGATGAGGGAGTCATACGGGTCATTTCAGTTAAATATCAGCTCACTCGGATGATTTCGAAAAAATGACCTTTGACCTCTTATGACCTTTGATCTCAAAATATTTCAACATGTTGAGGATGTCATAAGGATCATTTCCAGCAAAATTTCATTCAGCTCCATCGGAGCATTTTGGAAAATTTGACCTTCGAACCATCCTAATACCTTTGATCTCGAAATATTTCACAGTTGAGGATATCATAAAGATCATTTCATTAAATTCAGCTCAATCGAGCATTTTGAAGATTTGATGACCTTAACCCTCAAATGACCTTGATCTCGAAAATATTTCAACATGTTTTTAGGATGTCATAAGGATCATGTCAGAAAAATTTCAGCTCAATCGGTACATTTTGAAGTTTGACCTTTGACCCTTGAATGACCTCCATTAACTTGTTGGAATTTTATAACTGCATCCAGTACAAGTTGCACCCAATCTACCAATCAAAGACCTATGTCCGTATTTTGTGCTTTTTCATTTTTCTCATTTTTATTTTTTTTTTACAATTAATAACGAGTGGTAATCTATTATAACCATGCTACGCTACAAAATCAACTTTTATATTCTTTTTGTTTTTTTTCGCATTTTCTTACTAAGGAGAAAACATATAGAACCGCATACATAAGCCATCTCAATTGAAACCCTTCCCCGGGAATGTAACCGCACTGAAGCACGATTTTTTTGCATTATCAATCGATGTAAACATATTTTATTTGTTTTTTTTGACGTGATTTGCCGGACTCGCCAGACCATAATACTTTAAATGCGGTTTTCAAACAACCCATGTTGACTTGACGGAAGGAATGAAAGGAGCGCTGCAATAAAATATAAATCCCCCTACCAAAGTACAGGACTATATTTATAGGTGACAGAGTTTTGTGACTCTACATACCTGTACGTTTAGAAAACCAATTCCTAATATCCCCCTCCTATATCGATTGTTTAATCCTCATGTAAGTCGATTTTAACCTTTTCCTACCTTTTTCTTTTCTCGATGAATGTCAGGCTTTACCAGCTACAGAAATTCTGGCTCTTGCATACCCAGGTTAGGTGCATTCATACTGGCGTACTCCAGGCGAGCGAGGCGAGCGAAACCCGACCCCCTACCCCGATTTTGCAAAATTTCGGGGCCCTATCTCTGCCCCCGGTGAACCTTGAAACACTATCTGTGTTCACCCCATATGAAGGATGATTCAGGGGTCCCTTATGACCCATTTGTTGTTTATAAGCTCTTGAATTGGGGGAGAAGAAGGATTTTCTAGATTTTCACCAAAAATTAATATTTATCTTCAAATTCACTTGAAACCCAAATCTGTGTACACCCTATATGAGACTGGGTCAGTGGTCCTTGGGATTGAATTTGGCTTAACTTGGCCCAAGCGTTTGGCACTAGAAGCATTTGAAGCTTTCATCAGCGACGGACGTGTTGCCAGAAGAAGAAGAAGAAGAAGAAGAAGACGAAACTAGACCAAATAACAATAACATCCGTGCTACGCACACGCTGTTTAATATATCTGAATGTATTTTCAAGTATTTATTTATTTGCAATAAACGCTCAGGCTTCTCATCGTTCCGGAAAGGCTGTAAAGCTGAAAATGCTTCTAGTGCTAAACGCTTGGGCGCCAATTTAAGCCAAATTCATTCCACAGGACCACTGACACCAGCCCCTCACATGGGGTGTACACACATATTTGGTTCAGGTTAATTTGAAGAGAAACATTTATTTTTTGGTGCAAATCTAGAAATCCTCTCTCCGCAATCAAGAGCATAAACACCAAAATGGGTCATTACGGACCCTGATCATCTTTCATCTTGGGTGTAAACACAGATATGTTTCAATGTCACCTGGGGACAGATAGGGGGCATTTTGTGCAAATCGGGTAGGGCGGTTCGGTTTTCGCTCACTTTTGCTCGCCTCGCTCAGTCCCTGTTCTTAGCGGCAGTATGAATGCCCCCTACCTTGGGTCTGCAAGTGCCAGAATTTCTTTAGCTGTGAAAGCCTTCATTCATTTCGAAGAAAAGGTTGAATCTACTTACATGAGGATTAAAATCGATATATGAGATGTAGGAATTGGGTTTCTTCTAAACGTACCGTGGTGTAGGTGACCAACATCCGCTTCACCTATAATATGGTCCCTGTACTTTATTGGTAGGGGGATTTGTATTTTAATTGCAGCGCTCCCTTCAATTCCTTCCGGTCAAGTCCCCCTTGGGTTGTTTGAATTCGCATTTAAAGGATTATTGTACGGGCGAGTCCCCGGCAAATCACATGAAAAAAACAAGTAGAATGTTTTTACTCGATTGATGAATGCAAAAAAATCGTATTTCCAGGTGCGGTTTACATTTCCCGGGGACGGTTTCAATTTAAGATGGCTTATGTATGGCATTTTTATGTTTTTCTCCTTAGTCAAGAAATGCGAAATACAACAAAACAATAAGTCAGTTGATTTTGTAGCGTAGCATTGTTATAATATATTACCAACTCACTCTTTATTAAGTAAAAAAAAATAAAATGAGTAAAATGAAAAAGACAATACGGACTAGGTCTTCTGATTGGTAGATTGGTGCTACTCTTGTCCGGTGCATGTTATCAATTCTCCTACAATCAATGGAGGTCATTCAAGGTCAAAGGTCAAACCTTTCAAAGCTCCCGATTGATCTGAAATTTTTTGCTGAAATTCTCCTTATGACATCCTAACATGTGAAATATTTCGAGATCAAAGGTCCTTAAGAGGTCAAAGGTTTTTTTTCAAAATCCTATCCGCGATTGCGCCTGTAAATTTTAACTGAAATGATCCTTAATACAACCCTAAAATGTTGAAATATTTTCGAAATCAAAGTCAAATTTGGGGTCGAAGGTCAAAATATTTTGCCAAATGCTCCATTGAGGCTGAAATTTAAAAACGAAATGATCTTATGACATTCTAAACATATTTGACATATTTTCGATATCAAAGGTCATTAAGAGGTCAAAGGTCCATTTTTTTTCAAAATGGCTCCGATTGAGCAATTAACTGGAATATCCTTATGACACCCTAAACATGTTGAAATATTTCGAATCAAGGTCATTTTGGGGGTCGAAGGTCAAATTTCCAAAATGCTAATGCTCCGATTGAAGCTGAATTTCACTGAATGAATCGTCAATGGACATTCTAAACATATTTTTGAAATATTGTTCAGAGACTCAAAAGGTCATTAAGATAGAGGTCAATAGGTCTCGTTTTTCAAAATGCTCCGTTGAGCTGAAATTTAACTGAAATGACCTTTACTCCTAATCATGTTTGAAAATATTTTTGAGAACAAAGGTCATTAAGAGGTCAAAATCAAATTCAAAAATGCTATTAACGGGCAGAAATTTGAAATGACCTTAAGACAATCCAATTCCTAATATCCCCCTCCTATATCGATTGTTTAATCCTCATGTAAGTCGATTTTAACCTTTTCCTACCTTTTTCTTTTCTCGATGAATGTCAGGCTTTACCAGCTACAGAAATTCTGGCTCTTGCATACCCAGGTTAGGTGCATTCATACTGGCGTACTCCAGGCGAGCGAGGCGAGCGAAACCCGACCCCCTACCCCGATTTTGCAAAATTTCGGGGCCCTATCTCTGCCCCCGGTGAACCTTGAAACACTATCTGTGTTCACCCCATATGAAGGATGATTCAGGGGTCCCTTATGACCCATTTGTTGTTTATAAGCTCTTGAATTGGGGGAGAAGAAGGATTTTCTAGATTTTCACCAAAAATTAATATTTATCTTCAAATTCACTTGAAACCCAAATCTGTGTACACCCTATATGAGACTGGGTCAGTGGTCCTTGGGATTGAATTTGGCTTAACTTGGCCCAAGCGTTTGGCACTAGAAGCATTTGAAGCTTTCATCAGCGACGGACGTGTTGCCAGAAGAAGAAGAAGAAGAAGAAGAAGACGAAACTAGACCAAATAACAATAACATCCGTGCTACGCACACGCTGTTTAATATATCTGAATGTATTTTCAAGTATTTATTTATTTGCAATAAACGCTCAGGCTTCTCATCGTTCCGGAAAGGCTGTAAAGCTGAAAATGCTTCTAGTGCTAAACGCTTGGGCGCCAATTTAAGCCAAATTCATTCCACAGGACCACTGACACCAGCCCCTCACATGGGGTGTACACACATATTTGGTTCAGGTTAATTTGAAGAGAAACATTTATTTTTTGGTGCAAATCTAGAAATCCTCTCTCCGCAATCAAGAGCATAAACACCAAAATGGGTCATTACGGACCCTGATCATCTTTCATCTTGGGTGTAAACACAGATATGTTTCAATGTCACCTGGGGACAGATAGGGGGCATTTTGTGCAAATCGGGTAGGGCGGTTCGGTTTTCGCTCACTTTGCTCGCCTCGCTCAGTCCCTGTTCTTAGCGGCAGTATGAATGCCCCCTACCTTGGGTCTGCAAGTGCCAGAATTTCTTTAGCTGTGAAAGCCTTCATTCATTTCGAAGAAAAGGTTGAATCTACTTACATGAGGATTAAAATCGATATATGAGATGTAGGAATTGGGTTTCTTCTAAACGTACCGTGGTGTAGGTGACCAACATCCGCTTCACCTATAATATGGTCCCTGTACTTTATTGGTAGGGGGATTTGTATTTTAATTGCAGCGCTCCCTTCAATTCCTTCCGGTCAAGTCCCCCTTGGGTTGTTTGAATTCGCATTTAAAGGATTATTGTACGGGCGAGTCCCCGGCAAATCACATGAAAAAAACAAGTAGAATGTTTTTACTCGATTGATGAATGCAAAAAAATCGTATTTCCAGGTGCGGTTTACATTTCCCGGGGACGGTTTCAATTTAAGATGGCTTATGTATGGCATTTTTATGTTTTTCTCCTTAGTCAAGAAATGCGAAATACAACAAAACAATAAGTCAGTTGATTTTGTAGCGTAGCATTGTTATAATATATTACCAACTCACTCTTTATTAAGTAAAAAAAAATAAAATGAGTAAAATGAAAAAGACAATACGGACTAGGTCTTCTGATTGGTAGATTGGTGCTACTCTTGTCCGGTGCATGTTATCAATTCTCCTACAATCAATGGAGGTCATTCAAGGTCAAAGGTCAAACCTTTCAAAGCTCCCGATTGATCTGAAATTTTTTGCTGAAATTCTCCTTATGACATCCTAACATGTGAAATATTTCGAGATCAAAGGTCCTTAAGAGGTCAAAGGTTTTTTTTCAAAATCCTATCCGCGATTGCGCCTGTAAATTTTAACTGAAATGATCCTTAATACAACCCTAAAATGTTGAAATATTTTCGAAATCAAAGTCAAATTTGGGGTCGAAGGTCAAAATATTTTGCCAAATGCTCCATTGAGGCTGAAATTTAAAAACGAAATGATCTTATGACATTCTAAACATATTTGACATATTTTCGATATCAAAGGTCATTAAGAGGTCAAAGGTCCATTTTTTTTCAAAATGGCTCCGATTGAGCAATTAACTGGAATATCCTTATGACACCCTAAACATGTTGAAATATTTCGAATCAAGGTCATTTTGGGGGTCGAAGGTCAAATTTCCAAAATGCTAATGCTCCGATTGAAGCTGAATTTCACTGAATGAATCGTCAATGGACATTCTAAACATATTTTTGAAATATTGTTCAGAGACTCAAAAGGTCATTAAGATAGAGGTCAATAGGTCTCGTTTTTCAAAATGCTCCGTTGAGCTGAAATTTAACTGAAATGACCTTTACTCCTAATCATGTTTGAAAATATTTTTGAGAACAAAGGTCATTAAGAGGTCAAAATCAAATTCAAAAATGCTATTAACGGGCAGAAATTTGAAATGACCTTAAGACAATCCAATATGTTTTTAAATATTTTCGAGATCGAAGGTCGTTTAGGGTCCCTACCTCGAACTGGTTGCTCATATCTGTCTCGAGATCTAGTTATGGTTGGGTTCGAAGCTAGGCTAGGTTTCCAAGCTGGGGCTAGGTTTCGAAGCGGGTTAGTTTTAGGCTTAGGTTTGAAGCTATCCTGCTTGTTTCGTGGTCTTGACCACAGCTATATCCTAGTTTTTCTTGTTCCCCTACCTTCAACGATCAGGTTGCTATGATATTTGTTTTCATAGATTAGGTAAGGGTAAGGCCTATTGAAATCCAAACAGATCAAGATTTAACGATGTCGCTGTGAGGTAACATAGATCCAGTGGCGTATCTAGGATTTTCATATTGGGTGGGCCATGTCGCATCTCAACCGACAGAAATGGGTAGGGGTCCAGGGCCCAGCCTTCAGGGCCCCTGTTTGGTTTCCAGGGTCTAAGCCCCCGTTGGGGGCTAGGGGGCGAAGCCCTGACAATTTTGGGGTTTTATATGCTTTAAATGTCTTCTTGGGCTAATTTTTGGTACTATTTGTAAACTTTCACTTGTCGCAAAACGCTGTCCATTGGAACTTAACCTATACTTTGTTGCGACATCCGGCCTGCAAGTGCCAGACCTGAATTTTTCAACAATGAACCGACCGGGCTCATCTCTCACCCGAACGAAATCAATTAATTGGGGGGGGGGGCGCGGCCCCCTGCCCCCCCCCCCCCCGCTACGCCCTGCATAGATCCCTCACAGCGGACGATTCAGGATTATCCCCATATATGTTCTTAGTATGGGAGGCAACTGGATTGTTTTTTTTCTCTTCTACCTGTCGGTCACAATACATATTATGTTTGAATTCTACTTACATTTTATCTTAAGGTATTTTGGAAATTTGAATAATTGATTTATATCATTGTTGTTTTAACATTAGAATTTTTTCTGTGTTTTTTTTTTGCATTTTGTTGTATTGATAATGATATAATTGCTCCTTTCTATGAGAAGTGCCTAGAGGCCTCTGCATAGGCGCTATATCAAGATTGTTTTATGTTTATTATTATTTGAATCGCAACCCACGTATAGAAATTAACAGAAGCATATAAAAAGTACTCGTCTTTAATACACGGATTTTCAAAAGCCACCACCTGCAGGTTATGTTAGCGCATCTATGTCTATAACATGAAACGCGGGATTTTAACGTTTCTTCAAACTATGGCTGTGGTAAAAAAAAAAATAATTGCAGAAAGACGCGAATGTTTAAATGGAGTAAAACAATCGTAACCTTGACCCTGCAACTGGCTATGTGTTGTCAAGTTCAAAATTGTAATTCAGGCAATTATTCATGAAATATAAATATCTACAATATCAAAGTCAAACGATAACTGAGAAAGTGGTCATTCATCGATGTATAATAGTACTATAATAACTAAGCCACTATAAACATGATATGCACTTTTACCTGGAAGGCTCAACACGTCACCATGCCACGGTGTGTGTTGTTACTGCTGTGTGTTTTCGCAAACGGTGCTTTGGGGTACGCCCCATGGAATGTCCCCACGGAACTACTAGGAGGAAGAGTTGATTGCATGCCCGGGGTTCCGTCTGATGAAAATTCATGTAGAGCTAAGTCGGTCTTTTCTATATCCATGCATTGGTCATAATTGCTGAAAATTTTGTTTCCTGAATTTGATATCGCCGCCATAGATCCTCTTCGTACTATTATAGCTTTTTGATTGTGTCGTCTTTATCCCGCCATTATGCTGCATTGTGAATCCGAGGACATTGTACGTGTTTCAAATGGCTATAACGAACTACTTCAACCTCACTGAAGCTAAAAAGGGTCATAACGTATTGGTCACAACGCGTTGTTTTCTTAGCTTCAAAAAACAATGCGTTCCTTAGCCAACCAATCAGAAAAGTGCAAAAGCAACGCGTTGCTAATGAAAGCTTTTTCACTTTCCTGATTGGATGGCTTAAGAACGCGGTTGCTTTTATTAGACCTATTAGCACGCGTTGCGAATTAAATCAAACGTTTTAAAAGCACCTGTCTGAAAGCAACGCGCTGCTTTTTCACTTTTCTGATTAGTTGGCTTAGCAACGCATTGCTAATGAAAGCAATGCGTTTATTGTTTTAAGTACTGTTAAGTACTGCTTTCATTAGCAACGTGTTTATTTTTCACTTTTCTTATTCTGAAAACGACGCGTTGCTAAGACAGCAACGCGTAGCGATCAATACGTTATGACCCATTTATCTTGCCATATACGTCTAGCCCTTTTCCTTTTCATCATTATCAATTGTTCTTCTTTTGTTCAACTGTCCATTATAGTTACGAAAGCGGTCAGAGACCGTTATCTAAACTTATGAATATTCATCTCACCGTTATTTTTTCCGAAAGTGGTCTCTGGACACTTCCGGAGAAAAATAACGGTCTGATGAATATTCATAGTTAAACAATAAAGGACAATTGAACAAAGGAAAATTCTAGAACACCTCGGCCCTCAGGTGGTACAAATGACAAGAATAAACATAGTGAAAGAACTCATCTAAAAGCTAATTGTGAACACAGATTGCCAAATACTTGTTAGCTTATCTGTCGTTTAGGATTCAGCCAAAGTAGTGACTCTAAGTTATGCAAATTTCTTCTTCACTATTTTAAAGGGACGATCGAAACATTTTGCCCCTTTATTGTTGAAATAAACAAAGATGAAAGAACAGGTGACTCAATACAAAAGCTTATTGTGATTGTCGGATTACCAGCTGATGGTTAGATAATACATGTATATCGACAACGAATCAGCCAAGATAGTGATTCAAAGTCATGGAAATCTTCGGGTGACTCAATACAAAAGCTTATTGTGATTGTCGGATAACCATCTTCTGTTTAGCTAATACATGTATATCGACAACGAATAAGCCAAGCTAGTGATTTAAAGTCATGGAAATATTCAAAAAGACAATTTAAACACGTTTGCTTTTACTTTAAACTGGTAACAATTGAACTACTCATAACGCCAGATCACTGAATACGGGATTTAAAATAAAATTGAGGGAGCAACGTATAAAAAGGGAATTTCTGTCTTTGTTTTCTTTATACGCAATAGAGTGCTAATGATAGCCTTAAGACATAGCCTATTTAAGAATTGCCTAAGATAGGATATCTTCTCAGCTAAAAACTTAGCCTGCGTAACAAGCATTCGGTAGTGCACCGCGGATAACTCTGTATCAAGATCTTTAATTCGTGGTGTCAGATATACGTTTGAAAGGGTTATTTGAACTGAACCTACTTAAATATCCAACCTGCCTACTAAATAACCATTAGGCATGGCTTAACCAGTCAATAGGTCTTCCTTGACAATAAGATTATCTCTCCAGAAGAGTAAACCTATTATCGACTAGACCTTGGAGTTAGACTCCTGCACAAGTGAACGTAACAGCACAGTTGGTGTTTTTAATTAAGAAAAAACGTAACGCTGCTTCAAGATATCAAAAACCCAAACAAACATATTCTCAATTTTACTGAATAATTATATAAAATGGATTTTCGTTCTTGTCACGACGTATATGTAAGATAAAGAATTCAAAACACACCGTTATGGAAAATAATGGAATTTTGATAAGGTCTGGCTCGCCTGTTAGACTCCGACCTAGCGGCTCGCCTAAAGGCTCGCCGCTTGGTTGGAGTCTAACAGGCTCACCAGACCTTATCAAAACACCATTATTTTTAATAACGGTGTGCTTCTCATCCTTTATCTATTACATATACGGTGAGTTGCGTTGCCCGAATTGCAGTGTTTACCATAAACATCGCGGTTCCGAAATGTCCGTTCATGCCTCGCTACACTGGGCTTTGGCGTTGCCGATAAATCGATCTCTTTCTGCCGCAACCCACTGCAAAGCCCGTTAAAATGAATTTAACTTCATTGCGTTACCGCGATACGGTAGTTTGGGTAGAGACTCAATTTCGGACAACGCCACTCACTGCAACACAGAACATTTAAATTCATTTTAACTGGCATAAAGTAATCAATATTGGCAACGCAACGCACATTACATTGATATATGAACGGACCCTGCCCTACTGTACGACCCATTTTTAAAAATTATTTTATTCAGCCTCAGGAAGAACGTAAAGGTTCGTTCATACTGGGTTGCGGTGAGTTGCGTTGCCCGAACTGCAGCCTTTGCCCAAAATACAGCATTGCGCTAAGGTAATATAAAGTTAAATTTTATTATAACTGCATGAATTGCTTCGAGTTGGGAATAACAGGGTGGTCCGGGTCCTCTGCAAAAAAAAATCAAAAGCATTATGTCTTTTATTTGGTTATAGAGATAAATATCTTTTGGTTTATACATACTTATGAACCAAAGCTTTCAATTGATAATGAAAAGCCATTAAAGAATCAAATAAAATTCTTGGAAATTACGATCTTGATTAAAGGGATCTATATAACCGCACTTTACCCGCGTACCAAATAGACCACGTAGGTGTTGGTCCCTACTCTTACAAGATAAGTGTTAAAGAATGTGTTCATTTGTTTAACATCGGTGTTCAAAATGAAGAATCAGATGGAAAACGCTGGAGTAGGGCTACACACAGCAGTGGGTGATGATGACGATGATGATATTCATGGTTTAGCCAAAGCCCTATCGCAACACCCATGATAAAATGAGGCCAAATCGGAGAACCTTTCCAGAACCTTTTCTGTTTAAGTACAAATATTCCCGTTGAAGGTTCCAAATAAAACCTTTTAGATTATTTCTTGATTAGAGTGTAACATCCTGATATTTGTCTCAAATTTTGAAGAAAAATAAAAGACCTACAGCAATTGCAAGATTCAAGTGCATTTGTCAATGCTGATTACAATTATGTCATAAACTCTTCTATCATTGCTGGAGTCAGTAAGCAAAACCTCATAGATATTTTCAATTTCTAGTGGTTGCGAATGGTGCGAGACTTACCTACCTGGCTACCCTTGGTGCTTTCAAAATACCAAACCCGGCTTTGATGGTAACTGTCCATCCACTATCCCTCCCGCCGAAAGAAGGGACTGTTGGCCGTACCCGGATGGTTCCAATGCAAAATGCGTTAACGCGGGCTGTGTGTGGTGCCCCTTGGAGGGATACGCTTGGTGCTTCTATGATGATAATGTCCAACCGGTAAGGCATTTTCCGTTAATGTTACAAAAACAAATCCAACGTCTTTTACTGGCAGTACGGGCGCGACCGACCCATATTGAGTGTATAGGGATTTAGAAAAAGCTTTTGGAAAAATAATGATTGATTTTGAGCAAAACACGTGAATATTTGACTTTTTAGAGTCATTTGCAAATAGTTGATGATAAGACATCCTAGCCATTTACCTCTCCAGTTATATTGTATAACTTAAACTAAAGTCGTCTCCTATAGCTCTTCAGTGGTACCGTACTCAATGTGGTCTTTGAAGGATTTTGGAGGGAGTGGTCGATTTTTCTCTGAATTAAACTTCATTACCTAACTTAAATAAAATTCTTTTCTGTGTGCACATTCCAAGTACAATCACACAGGTGCTGTCATGCTTATAGCAAGCTAAATGGTCAAATTTTGAAAAACAGATTTTCGACAAAAATGTACATTTTTGATCGAAAAAAGTCTGGTTTCGATAGTATCTTGGTAAATCGACTAGAATCCATTTTTTTTAAAAATCGAGATTCCAAGTTTTTCAATCGAAAAACTATGGTTTCTTTTATTTAAACCTGTTTTTTCTATAAAAACTTTATCGGTGACAACCCCGGTTTTTCAATGGATTAAAAACTCGATGGAAACTTGGTGTATCACCATAAAACAAGTATTTTGATTGCAAAACTTGAATTCTCGAGTAAAAAGCCTGGTTTCTTGAGTGAAAAACTTCGATTCTCGGTCGATTGACTTAGATTCTCAACTTGGTATATGGCCGATTGAGAAACTTGGATTTTAGGTATATTGGCGAGATAACTCGAGAATCCAGGTTTTTCAATCGAGAATCCCAAGTTTTTCATTTGGAAACCCTTGTTTATCGATTGCAAAAACCTACTTTTTTAATTAACAAATCCGATGTACCAGGTCTTCAGTGAGAATCCAAGCTTTTCATTCGGGAATCGTAGTTTTTAAAACAAGAATCAAAGTTATTCGATCGAAAAATCTGGGTTTTCGAGTTTATGAACATTTAGCTATCCATACATACCTCGCTCATAGTATCTAAAACCTGCCTAAATTTTATATATTACGATCTATAGCTTCACTTTATACTACATATCATACTGTTATTTTTCTTTACAGCCGCCCACCAATGCCCCCTACTAACCCTCCTGTCACTAACCCACCTGGTACAAACCCTCCAACTGTATCTCCAGGATGTCCATCAACCATCCCGCCTTTAGAGAGAGTAGATTGCCATCCGGACAGCGGGGCATCTAAGGATGGCTGTGAGAATAGGGGCTGCTACTGGTGTGAGCATTCAGATCCGTCAGTGCCCTGGTGCAGTTATCCAGATCGTAACGATCCAGGGATCCTGGTAATCCTGGTGATCCTGGTGGCTGTCCTTCAAAATACCAGAACGACAGAATTGATTTGTTCCCGGTTTGTAACATGTTTTAAACATTTTTTGCAACATGGGTTTGGTTGGATTCTGGGGTGAATTAACAGTTTAGGGAGTATTCCTGTGTTTAACGTGTTTTTGCCCGCTTCCCGCAAAATGAGGAACCTTCAATATTCCGTGTTAAATTGAGGGGAGGTTGGACCAAATCTGGAGAGAGAAAAAATTTCGACATGTTTTTTTCTAGACCAGTTTTTAATGGGGAACAAGAATATAAAAGGTAAACAGGCTGTATCCTGGTAAAACTTTTTCCGTGGGCGCTTTTTCAAATGGCCGCCAAAATCTCATATAAAGTTTGTATAATGGGTTAATCAGTTGTTCATAACGTATCTATGTAGAATATATAATCTATAAAAAGGTAAAAAATGGGGGGCGCTTTTTCAAATGGCCGCCAAATTCCACTTCAATATTGTTTGCGAGTCTATCAAACGATTCTATAAAGATTTGTCCATATTTAAATTAAATTGGTGGCACATATTTAATAACCATGTGATTGATAACGAAGACTGTCAATATGGGCACTTTTCAAATGCCGCCAAAAATCTGGATAATTAAATGAAAATGCATCAGAAGTTTTTTAACAAAAATACATTTAAATATTTACCATTACTTTATTTATGGAACTCTTAGGAATTATACATGTAGATGGATTGTCGCAGCTACTGACAAGTGTGTTTCACATTCCCAATGCTAAATCACAATTGCAAGAATATTTTTATTGAAGTCCCACATAATAACTTTTAGTGTGTTTTCTCTTCACTAATGCCACAGAATTACATTTTCAATACTTAATACTTTCTAAATTTTAAAAAAAAATGTATCTTCATGTTAGGATAGTCAGCATACATGTAAAGACCTTTCACCTTGTCCAGATTCAAATTAGTTTGTTCATCATGTTTCAAAATAACCCGTGTGATTGACAAAAACAGAATGCTGTCCATTAAGCGCGTTTGCAAAGTGGCATTTTCATTTAGGATATTCACGAAACAATGAAAAGACCCCTCGCCTAGGAACCCCTAACCCTCGTCTTACCAATTTTTTTTATAACACGGTTGCCAGGGGGTGTTCCCCTCGGTTAATTATAACTCAAACCCGATGCTTTGTTATAATTATCAGGGATAGCTATGGTTCATCATCCTCCATGATACCACAAATACGTACCAACTACCTAGGATGATTTCACAATGGCATCACAAAGTCCGCAGTTGGCAAAATTGGTACTTTCACAGAACAATAGCGAGAGAACATCAAAATTTTGCGTTAAAAAGATAGGAATATCCGAGTTCATGAGTTTTTCAGGCTCCAACGATGGCCAATTGACTAGTTTTACATAAACCTAGAGTTTTAGAGCCACACTGTGCAGAATATTTTTTTTAATGACCCTAGTTTTGCTGGGTGGGCAAACCACCTCCTCTACCCTTCACTTTGATGAAAATAACCACCGTGGGTGAAGGCGTAACCGTCATTTTTCGCTAAAGGACTGGAAAAGGATGAGAAAATTATTACCTGGGAAAAACTGTGTTCTAATGCTTTTGGTATTAAAGGTCCAGCAGAAGGTTCACTACGGGGACCGCCCCACACCTGGTAAAACGAGGGTTAAGCTGTTCGATTGTGCAGCAGTGAGGAACCTCCATGTATTTCATAAAGGTTTCCAAGGTTCTACCGTAACATGAGTTTTGACAAAAATGGATGTCTTAAAACTGCCCTTCAATTCTAGGTTTTGTTTCTGTTCCTTGTGTTATTGTTGATTCCTCATATAAAATTATTGCTATCTCGATCAAAGAAGTACATAATGTTGTTTTCTATGTGTTTATTTTGTTCAAAACAAGAGATTGATCTTAGTTGATTCAAGTTTAAACAATCATCCGCTGATAAGAAATCCTAAGGTTTATTCCAGGCCTTGCTTTGACGGCTTTTCGGGGAGTTTTTTCATTATATTTCGTTACATTCTGAATAACCCCACATTTTGCAGTAGTGGTAAAACATCAATTGGATCGAGTGGTCCGAATACATTAGTGTTCTACAAACATTGCTTTTTCTTTAAAGGCGGCATCAGAGATTTTTGAAAACATAAGTTTTGTGGTATTTCTTGAAAATAGTCAACTAGAACTAAAGATAGTCACTAAAATACCCAATTCCAAGTGAGATGTATCGCTTTTTTTTCGTTCCATGTAGTAAACATTTATGTGTAGTATACAGTTCCATAGGATACGTGTATAAGTTAATTTTCCGGATCCGGAAATTTATAACAAAGTTGCGATTTTCTACTTCGATTTGAGCTTAGCTATTTCAACAGGTTTAGTATATGACAGCATTATATATTGCAAAAAACCACAATTGTTTGAAAAATTGAGGGCGCCATCCTCGGGAAAATCTCTGAGTCAGCCTTAATTATTAATCAATCATTAATAAACTTGCCACAAATTTGAACAGCTTAAGGGGAGTTTTCCTTGGTGAGGGGTGTTCATGTATTCTTGAATATCCTACAGATAATGCAAATGATTATTTTAGAGGGAATTTAAAAGTATTAAGGGTTTTGGGGGGAAAATGTATTTCCGTCATCATTTAGTGAAGAGTTCCATATTCGGGGAAAGTAAGATCAATATTTAAATATGTGTTTTTGGTACACACTTGCTGATACATTTCATTATCTAGATTTTGGTGGCCAATTTGAAAAGGCCCATATTATTTAGAGCCGCCTTTTTTATCAATCACATGGTTTATTGTTGCAAATATGTGAACAAACTTAATTTAAATCTGAATTAATTTGCTTCAAAGCATCTTTTGTTAGACCCGCAAATAATATTATATTGGAACTTGGCGGCCATTTTGAAAAGCGCCCTCATTTAGGACCTCTATAGATTATGTGTTACACATGTAGCTTCTTTTTGAATAATTTTAATCAAATCTAATGCAAACTGCGCTCAACCGTGCCTCATAATTGCTAATTTAACCCATATATACACTTCATAAGGGATTTTGGTGGCCATTTTGAAAAGCACCCTCATTTGGATCTCTTTATAGATTCTTTAATACAAATGTAGCTCCCTTATGAATAACTCTAATGAAAACTAATGCAGAAAGTGTTCAAATATGCCTCACAGACACTTATTTAACCCATATACACACTTTATATGGGATTATGGCGGCCATTTTGAAAAAAAAGCGCCCTCATGGAAAAGTTCTCAGGATACAACCTGTTTACCTCAGATATTCTTTGTCCCCATGAAAAACTGGTAGAGAAAAACCACACGAGAATTTCTCCTTCTCCGGGTGCACCTCCCTCAATTTTAACCCGGACTACAAGAGGAAAGCCCAAGTCAAAACGTTCAACATCTATCAGGGAAGCCCAAAACACCTTGCAAATCTTTCTTACCAGAGTTTGGTCAGGGGATCTACAGGCGGGTCCTCTATACTATTGGAATCTGATAGCCCAAACAACACGTCTATTGCACCATGGACGAATGCGTATTCCATGGATAACACTTTCGGTGGGAGAAGATTTGTGCCGCTTGGATGATGTTAGAACGAGATTATATAGCCTTTAGGTTTAATCGGTTCTTTGATGTAAACCAGTAATCAATAAGTGTACATAGAAACATGGGTTATGTGGCATGTATGCGTTTAAATAAGAGAGCGTGACTTTACTGGTCATAGCGAAGCGTTGTCGGTAAGATTGAATTAAACGCATTTAGTGACAAAAGCACCAAACTATGTCACATAGGAAAAGACATACAAATCAGTCTTAATCTAGCAAACTCTTCCACCGTTTGCACATAGTCAGGGCAACCATGATGATCATCATATATCACATTTACTGACTCAAAGGGGATCATGATATTTAACTTTCTTTTAAATTGATTATACCAGGTTTTGAAGCTTTTTTAATCTGCAATTACAGATCAGTTGTAATTAATAATGTAAAAAGGGTTAAAAATATTAAAAAACTTTTTAATTTTCGTTACCTCCACATCCCCTCCAAATGAAGCCATACCCTTGACCAGTGACACGAAGTGGCTAATGGCACGAAGTGACACGAATACCAAATCAGACTATGACTCTTGGTATATGTTAATTTTGTCCATACCTGCAGTAAATGAACTAAAAGACCATTCAAAATCATTCGTTTATCTTTTTAGGTGGAGGAGCGTCCAAAGAGGGATGCGAAGCCCGAGATTGCATCTGGTGCGAATCCAGCACTAACGGGGTTCCTTGGTGCTTTTTCAATATCACGGGCGAAGGTTCGGATCCCGAGAAAGACATTTGGCGCGTTGACTGTGCTCCTGATGGCGGATTTGATAGCGCTACGTGTCTCAACCGCGGTTGTAACTTCATGGGAACCAATGTCCCGGGAGCACCGATATGCTACTTCCCCGAAGATAGAGGCTATAAAATGACTGGTATGTAAAACATTCGTTGGTTTTCTATCTTGGCTAAATATTTCGCCTGAACTTACCCGCGTTTCCACAAAAATCAAAATTTGGCCCACTTCATCAATAATATCGTGACTCAGCTATTTATCAGAAATACGGTAGGTATTTGATGAAGGTAATATCAGACGTTTGGGATTGAATATAGCTTTGAAATAGATTTGCGTCGATTAAAAGGCATATAAACCTATTAGATACTCAAAGCTATTTACGTTGATCGCCATGGGACAAACTGTAAATATGACGTCACATTGGCCGAGACGTAATACTGGCCGTGAGATTATTTGTAACAAGAATGCTTCATCAGTTCCCGTTTCATTTTTGTCTTTTAATTAGCTAATTGTGTTATTGTATTATTATCACTTTTGAGAATTGCTAAAATCAAATGTATACCAAAAATTAGCGTGTTACTTCCCTTTAAATCCACGAGACATATGCAGGCGCGGATCAAGGGAGGGGGAGGAGGGGGCGCGCGCCTCCCGATAATTCTGCAAATTCTCATGCTTGCAAAATCAGCCCATTTTAGCTCATTTTGGACAAGTTACAGCGTTTCAGCCCCCCCGGTAATTTTGACGTTTTTCAAATCCTGGATCCGCCCCTGATATACCCGAATGTTAACGGTGCGAGATGCATGCAGTGTCACGCAAGTTATACTAAATTCTGCTGCTGTGTGGACTAGGTATTACATTTTATATTACACATTATCTATCATTTTTCATCACAGCTCAAGAAGATACGTCAACCGGCTTCAAAATAACACTACAAAAGCAAGGCACATACACGTTGTTTGGAGGCGATGTGGAGACGCTTACAATGGATGTTATGTTTGAAACTAATGATAGGTTGCACGTTAAGGTAAGGGATTTGCGTTTAAATTTTGATTGGAGTGTGTGGATTGTAAATTGGTATGCCTGGTTTGATCCAGGATTAGCCCTTCTTTTCCACCACTGGCGAGTGCCAAATTGTGTAAAACGTTTTTCTATGGAGTGTGAACTGCGCACTATGATGAGATTGCGATTTATTCCGTATTGAAATACGTGTTTACACAATTTGGCACTCGAGGACCCTCTTTGATATAGCCCTGTGTATGTAATATTTGAATTGCATACACTTGGAATGGGTATTAAAGGGTATTAAAGGAGGGATTCAAACAATTTCTGCCCCTCCCGGTATGACTTGTACTTTCACTGAACATTTTACTAATCTTGCTCAGTAGAATTCCTTCTCCTAACACTCGATTTCATGCCTATCTACTAATAGTGCCCAAAATTAGATCTTCCACCCCATTACCATAGATAAAAATGCACAAGCTTCGTCATTACTGTCGTGATATATTCTGTTAATTTCTTGGAATTAGCATACATCTCCCGGTTAATTTTGATCCTGGCTATTTTAACTCTAATAAATAGATTTGAGATATAGCCAACATTGCCGGTGTCATAAAATACTGTGTCCGTGCGACTGAGTGTCCGACCACCCATCTGTCTATTGTGTTCTCCATTGAGTGCTGTACGCATCATTTGTTTCAGCACTGCACCCAAATGACCTCATCTACAACTTAAGGTCACGGTTTATTCCGTACATGTTGCTATGGTAGCTAGGACACTCTCTCATGGGGGACACTCTTTACACCATCACTTGGCGATCTCTTGTATGTTTTGGTCCTAGCAACCATTGACCACTCACGGACATGCTTGCTTTGAAATTAAATGAAGCTCGCAATCTGATTGGAGGATTGCGGTATAATTGTCCGCGAGAGATTTTGAACTTCAGTTAGAGTTTGAAATTCATCAAAAACGGGTCATTATATCAAAGGAGCTGTAATTTGAATTAATCATAACTCTGAACTGGAATCAACAATGGTGGGAAGATTACTAAATATGGCGAAATTCAATTCATTAAATCAAGAAACAATAAGATTCGCTTCTATACCTCAAAAGTTACTAAAACTATGTCAACGCATGTTTCTGTTGTTTTTAAATTCTTTGAATTATCATTTAAGAAATTTTTGACGCATTCGATGTTCAATCTTATATTGACGATAAAACATGTAATCACGATGTACGCTTAATTATTTATATCCCGAATAGATGATTGCAATTCATTTTTATATAAAAATGACAGCTAAAGACACACAGAAACTACAGACAATACAAACTAGAGCGTCCAGACTCATTTCAAGGCAAACTGTATGGATCATACCTCTCCTCTCCTGAAAAACACTTCACTGGCTACCAGTTCATGAACGTATCATCTACAAATTACCCATACTCGCATATAAAAGTAAACAACAAACAACTCCAACTCATATACAAAATCTCATAAGATATCATGATTATTCAAATGGTAACATGTTCCTTGAATCTCATGCAGACAACAATCTCCCTACTCGCAATAGAACAAGCCTGCTTGTTATTTTCTGCTCCTCGCTCCAGATCTTTCCCAATCTACTGTCCGTGTAAGACAATACCATACATTAGCTTTTCAAGCACCCAATGAAAGTCTTTAACAAGGAATCTTATCTTATACTTGCCAAAGCAGTATGTCAGTAGTTTTATTTAACCGTCGTCATCGCCAATTAAAATTCTCACAAAACATGTTTTCATGTACAATCAGTGTTTCATTTGTAATAGGTATTGCCAGTCTCTGGGTATTGCCAATCTCTGATCCTGATCCTTTTTCTTGTGTATGTCTTTCTTCCTAATCATGTCTATTTTCAAATATGGGAATAGATTGCGTTAATTATGATCTATTGTTTAACACATCACTTTCTTTCATTTCGTGCTCAGATTACAGACGCAACCCAAGCTCGGTTTGAGGTCCCTCTTCAGACACCAGTGGCTACATCTAAGGCCTCCAATCCAAATTATGCGTTCACCTTCACCAATGATCCTATCTTCAACTTCCAAGTAACACGCAAAGATACCGGAACTGTAATGTAAGCACCTAGTTGCACTGTTTCATTTCAACTAATTATGGATATAACGTTGTGATCAAATTTGCACTTCAAATTGGCTGTAACAACTTTGATTTAATACATTTTATACATTTTGAAATAAATCGATCAAATAGACATTTTTCGTAATTGGCCAATTCCTGCCGTTGATGTGACAAAACAGGTGTGAACTCCGTCACCAACGCTCACATATTCAAACCGTCTCCCTTAGGTGATCGGGCGTTAGCTTAGCAACAGTTTACACCCCCATCACACCTCCATCAACGGCAAGAAAGGGCCATTTGCAAATAAGGTCTATAGGAATCAATCCATGATGAGCTGTCTTGTATCTATGAAAAAGATAAGAATTGCGTATTGTATACCGTTCTTATAGCTTCTTATGCAATCCGCAATGAATGCGATGACCGACGATTTATTTATTCATTTATTTATTTATTTTATTCATTTTATGTATTTTTAATGGTTTCAATTCTGTCGACAGAATTGACACCTCGCTTGGCGGGTTTGTATACGAGGATCAATTCTTGCAGTTTGCCACCAAGATGCCCTCAAATAGCGAGGTCTATGGATTTGGCGAACACGAGCACCACTCCTTACGACATGAAATGAACTTTCAAACCATGGGCATGTATTCCAGAGACCAGCCACCTGCGGTAAGTTCTCAGAGGCGAATGCAGAATCTTCATTAAAGCCACTATCACCGATTTGTTGAAAATATAAACAAATTACGCCCCCTAATTGTCACAAATGTCAATTTTTTGCACTGCTGTATTGGAAATTATTTGCATTTGTTAGGTTGACAGCTGTTGACAGGTGAGAACGACATCATTTGTGATTTTCTTCCAAATTCGAATACGTAATCATATGGGAAAAATTAAATCAATCTCCACAAATTGTGGAGATGATTGCATTTTGAAAAATGATTGCATTTTGAAAACTAACGATGTATAGATGATGTGAAAATGTGACATTCGTTTATGTTTGTGGCGCCCCCTGTTGGTGTAAGAGAGAAAGTCTGAAAACTGACGGGCAAAGCCACTATACTTTGCATGTTTGTTTTTTTGTGTGTTTTTGTTTGTTGTTGTTGTTTTTTTGCTGTAACTTTTTGTTTAAAACTAAATATACCAACATTCTTATAAGCATGCTTGCTAATGCCATCAGCTTACAGGTGATCGATTTAGATCAGGAAAGGTTATGTGAGCAATTAATTTTTATGACCAGATATGTACATGGTCAGTCATAGAAACTACTGTAATATTGCCTGCCAGAATTCAACAGAGGGCGTCCTGAATGTCAACATTTTACATTTTTTTTTTTTTTTTTTTAAAAGTTGTAAAATGTTCGCCTTTTTTCAGTTGAGGACAAATGAAACATAAACTACTGCAATATATTTTTTGATCACTCTACACACGTGGCTTCTTACTTATAAAAATTAAGTTCTGATTTAAAAAAAAAGGGGTGGGGAAGAAAGAAAGTCACACTTATTGAAAGGGTTATAATGTTGAATTCGATTGTTTTGCGATGACGTTATATAATTCTATTTATAGACATTTGAGGAATTTTGTTAGCTGCATCTTAACACTACCAAAGACGGTAAATCCAACGGTTTATCAAAAATGATGAAGTTGGAGAGTTGCAATTTGAAAAGATAACGCTAGGAGAATGATCAAAACTAGTATTTTGAGTTGGAAACAGCAACGTAATGCAACGTTTATCTGTAGGTGATTATGAAATTAAAATTGAAAATAATCTATATGAATTTCACGTTTTCCATTGAACACGTACCAATAAATTATACCCCCAAGAGAAAGGTCGAACGTCTGTTCAGTCAAGAAACACTATATTTACTTTGATTAAAATTATAAAGGAATAAGATAATTATTCTTGTGTATTATATAAAAGCTTGTCCGTTTATCGATCGACAGACTTGTGAAAATGGAGGACTTTCAACACACACACACCGCACCACCACACACGCACCACTAAATTAGGGGGCCGGGCTTGCAAACGCCCCATAGGAACTGCGGATCGTATACACACACACACATACACCACACACATACACACACACACGGACATTAACGTACACCATTTGTTATGAATGGCCACTCCCGAGGACTTCAAAGGATCCACGTCCTCGGAAAGAAAATCTAAGACGGGAATAAAGCCCATCGTTATACATGTACTTCAGGGACCTCGGTTTTGTACTTCCTAGGAAAATTTATTCCAAAAAAAATCTTTTGTGTCAGGTCCTCGAGTATGGCATTAAAAATATAAAAAAACACGCAACAGTACCAAACACAAACAAACATACACATATCACACAAACTTACCATCTATATTTCTGACGACATCAAAGGAACTGGTCCTGTTTGTATGGAGTAGAAATAATTAGCTTAGTGTGAGAATCTTGTTAAACTTGAAATTAATTCAGAATTCCAGGTAAATTTGACTAGAAAATCTGTAGATCATATTAACAAGGTATTATTAAGAGTGCATGGGACTCTGTTAAATACAGAAAGAAAAAGAAACAAACGTTGAGGAAAAAGGACCGTCTGCAATAAAAACTAATTGACAAGAACACGATATTGGTTGACATTGATATTGGCCGGAACAAGATAACGTACACGATGTGTCAAAGTAAACAGTGTCCTGTTAGCTTCGGTGACACAGCTGTTTGAAATCTTAACACCCCGAAATGATAGCATTTATCTAGGGCCCGGGGGGGGGGTACTCAACTAAAAAAACCATACAGGGACGTGCCGCAGTCAGGAATCGGTCTCATTTTAGCCTTCTGCGTTATATCAATGACACCTTTTCAGGCCAATTTTGACGTCGCTTTTTCGAAATCTTCTCAAATTTGTTGAAAAATTAGTCAAAATTTTTCTCAATCGGAAGCCGAAAAATTTTAAAAATTAGTCCAATTTCCTCAATTGAAAACCAAATGTCCAAATTCGCTTTAAAATGTCAAAATTTTTGAGGAAAAATGGCAAATTTGGGTTTTTTAAATTGGCCCAAAATTTGCCATCTCTGGAATAGCTATAGGGTCCCTTATTTGGCAAAATTTGTATTGCTATGGGTCCTACTTCCGACTCTCGGAGGCTAGGCATCGCCCTACCAAAACAAAACTCGAGACCCCCCCCGGGGATCTAGGGTAATCTTTCAACAATATTAATAGCGCCTACAACTTGGAATTCAATTTATGCACAAAACAAAATAGCATTCGCACAGACACAGACAATGTTCCGGTGTAAAGAAACTGACAGACTGTCCTAGCTAGCACATTGTCATGGAAGAAAACCGTGACCTTGTAGATGAGGTGGTTATTGCGTATAGCAGATGGTCGGCGGTGGTGTCTAATCAAGTTTAGTTTAGGTTAGTTTAGTTTAGATTTATTTGCATCCACATATGAAATACAATCCATCTAGAATAGATAATGAGACAAGAATATAATCACACGCACACCATACAGACATTAGGGCCCGTATTCTCAAACGATGTTTAACGCGAATCACTGGTTAAATCGCATTCAAAACGACCGCTAAAATAAACGCAATTCTCAAAGTTTAACGCTGTTTAAATTTTAGCCGGACATCGTTGTTAATAGCCTAAAACGTTGTTACTAGACTTGATCCGGTGGTAGTTTACGGAGTGTTTAACTTCACGTTTCATCAAATGCCTGATATTTTCCGCTATATGTGTACTCGTGGTTATTAAACCAGTTACCTCCTTATTTCTTATCTTTCTTTTCCGAGGCCTAGTTCATTTCTTCTCGTCCATTTTCCTTGCTTCTATTTTCATGCTCGTGTTATCTGTTTAGTATTGAATGATAGCAAGTGCGGCACACCGACATAAATCAGTTTTAAATAGGCCCGGGCTATGTCTCCATCATTCAACAAATCCTAAAGCTCCTTGCGTAATGCGACATTCTTGAATTACCCGTGGGCTTCATGCGTTGCATTTACAACTACGGAGGCATTGTCTGGCATATAAATATCGTTCACGCACACGAAAATTATAGGCGAAGATAGTCACAGTTCGGTGGATGATATTTACGGCGTGAAATAAGTGGTTAGCTAAACGACCTTGTTAAAATATTTAACCTGCGGTTTTTTTTTTTAAAACAGTGCGTTAGCTAACCACAGTTTTAGGCCTAAAACCACCGTTATTTTTAAAACATGTTTGAGAATACGGGCCACCAAAAGTTGAGATACCAGGAAGCCCATTAAGCCTGGCTACACGTGAAAGCTTATTTCCAAAAATATCAAAAAACGAAAAAAATAAAAAACTTAAAAAAAGCAAAAAATAAAAAAAATAAAAAAGATAAAAAAAATAGGGACAATTAAAATTACAAGGACAGCAAAAAACACGGATTGACCATTGGAAATTAGCTTACGCGTGTATATAGCAGGCTGGTCAAGGCATTATCTGCAAGATGTTTTTTAACAGCAAGTTTGAAATGAGCTTATGTGAGGCCTGGATTTGTGGTGGTTCAGAATTCCATCACTAATAGCGGTATAAAAAGGATGATTAAAAGCTGAGCCTTTAGACGCGAGGAACCATGAAATGTATTGACTCAATCGGGTACGGTAAGAGTTAATATTTGAAACCTCAGTGGAAGTTTGACGAAGATAAGTAAGATGGACTATGTTTATGTCATATTAAAAACGTTGATTTAACCTAGGTTGCTTTCAACGATCTTGAATTGCTTAGGAACTGGACAGAGTTACGAACAGGCTGATAAATATGCTTTCTTGGTGGATAATTGAGGAATAACCGAATGATCTGTTGTGAGAGATCTGCAGCTTGTGTTTTGATTTAACTAATGCCAAAAAACCCAAGAGGTACAACAATAGTCCAAATGACATCCCCCCCCCTTAGCTTGTTAGTACGAGGAGGGGGGAAACCATATTCATTACTGTGCATACGTACAGCAATGGGCCTAGTTAGGCCCCTGGGGAACACCACAGGACATTTTGGAACTTAGAGGAAATACATCGATACATAAAGCTGTTGTCTATTTGAAAGATAGGACTTGAAAACCACCCGGGTTTAATTCCCTTGAACTCAAGAACTTTAGAACATAAAATATCATGATTCACACTGTTCGAGGCTTTTGCCGTCTAATAAAAGCATACCAACATAATACCTGGGAAGATTTGGGTTCTGATATAGTCGGTTAGATAAAGGTAAGTCTCTGTAGAAAATCAGCACGAAACCGATGAGCATTGATGAATTAAATTCTTGATTGAAAAGTACGCTCAAATAGGATATAAACACATTTTTCAAGTATTTTTAGCCTGCAACTAGAATGCTTACTGGCGATATTGCCCCACTTTCAAGTCTGTCTTCTTTGTATGAGAGATCACTTTAGCAGACTTGAGTTCATATGGCACAGTTTGGGAAGTAATGGAAAATTTACTATGATGTAATAATTGAAGAAATTTGAGGTGCTCCGTCTTTCAGAATTTGGAAAGCCAACTCTTCCAGGCCGGTGCCGTATGGAAATTAAGGTTAGGGAGTTAGGAATTAAAATTCCTCACTAAATTGTTCAGATCAAATTCGTAGGGTAACACCTTGGTCCCGGTAAAACTGCTGAATGTACATGCGATTTGTAACAATAGTCTTTAAGCGGAGGTTAGTTTTCCCACAGGGACGAAGCAATGGATTTGTAAAGAATGTATTAATATAATTACAGACCGAAAAGTATCGTAAAAATCGCAGCATGTTTAAATACAATTTTGGCTCTTAGATTTTTGGACTTATCACTGTACGCCAAGGTTTTAAGATTGAGGGTCCCGAGTCGTGGGGTCACCCATGCTATCCTCGATTTGGATTGAAAATAGGCGGCTTTGCCTTTCCTTGAATCACGCGGACCTCGTTACGTATGCAGTAAAGTCCTGGTATGTAACGTTCTCGGCCGTTACTTTCAGAAGCAAATTCCTGATTGTATCCCCTCCTCCGAATTTTATCGAGGATATCAGTGGTTATCCAAGGCTCTGTACGGGTTTTAATACGTACACTCTTAGGGGGCTAATTGGTCCAAACACACGCTTAAAGATAGATCTAAAATTAGCCCAGGCAGTATTAACACCTCTACTGTTAAAAAAAACTGAAGACCAGTCCACAGTGAAGAGCAAGTTTCTAAAAACGTCCTTAGAATATCGTTTCATTGAATTTTTTTCTTTATAGAATAATTGTTTGAGAGAATGAATTCACCTTGACAGTCCTTTGGTGCAATATATCATGAAGATGGTAAATTAGGCCAAATGGAACCACACCTGCTTTGAGGCACTTTCTGAGAGTGTACAAAGTAGGATCTATCAAGCTGAGGGTCCGTTACCCTAGTAGGTTTCAATATTAGGTTCTTAAAGCCAGCACAGAAAGAATATCAAGGTAGGCATTTATTCACAGTTTTGAAGAGGCAGGATGGAAGAGGAATATATTAAGTCACCAAGAAGTATTTCTTGTTCTGAGGAAAGATCTGTAAGAAATTCATCAAACTGTCCAGAAACTCCTTTTGTCTAGAGGTGGTTGTAGATGGTACATAATAAAATAGGTTTAGATTTGGGAAATAGAAGGTCACACCATATTCCTTCAACCCATCACGTTTAATGTCATCGAGTGGGTTAAAGGCGATGTCACTTCTAATGTACCATACACACGGGCCACGCCTCACCTACGGTTACGATCACTCCGCAAAATGTTTTGTAACCAATCAATGAGTATTTCGTTGTCGGTTACTGAGGCGTCGATCCACGTTTCCAAAAACAAATGCAGCAGTTAACTTCTTGAGCAATAGTCTTAGTTCAGGCAGTTTAGGGATGAGCGATCTAAATTCATGTGAATGAAGTGTAATCGTTCTTTGTAAGTGCGTAAGATCAGGGAAGATGATTGGGAATTCAGGGACCTGGGTTGAGAGAATATCGCCAGATTTGATTAGAGTCCTTTCATGCCACTGTAACTTTCGGGTCTTTGTCACAAAGCGGCCCTAATTTAGTCACAACGGTGTCATAAACTCCAGTGTCCGTGTGTCTGAGCGTCCTATACACACATCTTGTCTATTGTGTTCGCCATAGAGTGCTGTATGCATCATTTGTTTCAGACGTACCAATTGGCTCGTCTACCGGTCACCGTATATTCCGTACATGTGCTAGTAGCAGGACCAATATCTCATGGGACACTCAGTTTCTTTACACCGGCAATATAAACGCTTTTCACACAATCATCGCTGTATTAAACATTTGTAGTTATCTTTACGAGTATCAAAACCAAAGCTGAGTTGTCAAGACCACGTTTGGCAACCAGTTTGCATTATATTTTCTATGTAGTTTAGGAAAGCATCATAACTTATTAAGTGACATACAATGATTTCCATGTTGAGGGCATTCAAACTCATGCGTGAGCATATATAATCGAAAGTCCCATTGGCACAGATAAAAAGAATAGATAACGGGGCAGGTCATGACGACTTTGCGATTAATCATCCGTTAGAATTGAGAAGAATAATTGCACCGCTTTCGCAAAACACATGGGTACCAGATTGAAAAAATACTTTACAAATTCTTCTTAAGAAGCGTTGCAGACTTAAGAAGAATCTTCCTCTCTAATCTTAAGTTTGTGAATTAGGGGCCTGGGTTGTTCATTTTGTGCAGAACAGTGTTGAAATAAGTGTTCCGTACAATTTTCTTTGTTATTCCAAACGGTCAGACACAATAGTTTTGAACGAAACCGATATTAAGATGATTTCCTTTAAATAACGGTAACAGTAAAGCAGTTTAAATAGTTTATCTACAACTTCAAGCAGTGTAATAAATGGACTTCATTATGAATTTTGATTTCTTTAATAGTTTTGTATTACCTTTATTTTCGCAAACTGATGTTATTTACGACAGGCAAACGGCAATCTTTACGGTGTCTATCCATTCTGGATGGTGATTGAAGACGGAGTAAACACTCATGTGATGGTGGCGTCCTTATCCGTAATGCCGCTGCACAATGTCAGAAAAAGGTTGGTGACCGCAAAGTTTGAATGAATAATTATACAGCATTACTCATTGCAGAGCGTAACTCAGGTGGTGAAACGAATTAAGTCTTCCGTCGTCGTGTCATCATCATCATCACATCATCATCATCATCATCAGCATCATCCTCTCATCATCATCATGATCATCGTCATCCGTCATCATCATCGTCCCGTCATCGTCATCATCTTCAGCGTGGCTAGATGATTAAACTTAGGAAGATTTGACCCAAGGAGAACACAATATTTATTTTAGATCTACATTTTATACATTTGCGACCCAAACAGCATCGAAATCCCCAATATACGCAAATGGCCCCCATCACTTATGTATTCTTGTATTGAAACTTCGATACTACAACTTTGTTTCTCTCCCCCCCCCTTTTTGCCAGTTGTACTAGCAGGCGGGTAGTTCCTCAATCTTCCCTTTCTTTCTCCCATTTCTCTTCTTCCGTCCTTTTCGTCCCCTTTCCCCTGTCTCCTTTTCTTCTCTCGTCTTCCCTATCTACCTTCCTCTCCCCTTCTTCCTTCCCTCTCTCACTACTGATCTACCTCCCCTTTCTATCCCCATCCACTCTCGAGCGGTCATCGTCTCGTTCCCTTCCCTCCCCATTCTTCCTTTCTCCCTGAGCCAAGTGTTAAACCAAAAAAACAAATCACAAAATTATATGCCCTGGGGTACCAATCATCAATCAATCAACTCGCTTGGCAATATCGCACATTTCCAATACTCATTGGGGGGAAAAACTCTCCCACCACTAGTATGTTAGGAAATCATACGGTCAGGATACAGATTGATCACTATTGATCATTAATTTGCATGATTGATGACCATTGATTCTTCAAGTCCAGGCAGTATATCCCTAACGTCACCTAGAGGAAATTCTGACGATCACCACAAAAAAAGGGAGCTAGCTTTATTTTTTTTCAAAAGTGCAGTTAAGGAACGTTAGGGATATGTAACTTGCGTGGCGGTTGGCCCGGGGATAGAACGCCTTAGTATATTAAACAATAGTGTAGAATACCACACGGTACCTTATGACATGCTTACCTATCCAATTGTAGGCCCTACCTGTCATTTCAGCCAGTAGAATTTCATCCATTTTATTGTACTATCACGTTCGTTTCTTTTTCACAGACGTGACGCTCTCTCCAGCTCCTTACGTTGCGTATCGTACCATAGGAGGTATTCTTGACATTTATGTCTTCCTTGGACCAACGCCTGAAAATGTTGTGTCGCAGTACACAGCAGTAAGTCAACAATCATCATTGTCTAATAATTTAATATAACAAAGAGACATACAAATAAGTAGTTGATATTGTTTGATACTTAATTTTAAAGCGACATTGGTACATTTTCACAAGTATGAAATTTCTTCAATTTGCTCGCAAATGATAGTCTAGGCCATTGGAAGAATACATAGATAGTGCCTTAAATGGATAGAAGATTGAAAAGCCGCAATTTTTTTTTAAACAAAATATACTTTTTTACATATTTTTCCTCCACAGACTGTTGGCAGACCATTCATACCACCCTACTGGTCACTAGGTTTTCAACTGTGTCGCTATGGTTACAACAGCTTATCCAAAGTGCAAGAAACTGTGGATCGCATGAGAGCTTACAACATTCCATATGTAAGATTACTTAATTTCAGACCTTTACATTAAGGCTAATAATCTAACATCTAATAATAATTTCAGTTTATTTTCTACCTAATTTCATATTATCTTTACATTTTAATATCTTATAACGACGATTTTTGTTGGTATCACAGGACATTCAATACGGTGATATCGATTACATGGATGAGCAAAGAGATTTTACCATAGATCCTGTCAACTATAATGGATTGCCTCAATACGTCGACACCTTGAAGAGTTATGGCATGCACTATATCATCATTCTGGTGAGTTTAAACTATAACAAGTCGTGAGAATAGAGAATACCGATAACAAATGTACTCCACTTAATTTTGTAAAGTAAAGGACGCTCTGAGTATATACCAAAACCCGATCTTGGAGACAGGAGCAGTTTTGTTTTGGAGATTTCTATGCTATTTTGAGTACATACGGAGAATTTAATTTAACATTTGGGTTTTTTTTACTTTTAAAGTATATTTATGTATTATTTCTAGTATAACGAGAAATCAATTAATATCACGATTTTTGTTCAAATCATAAATAATAGTACCTCACAGGACCCTTGCATAGGTGGTATCATTACTGAGGCTCATATGAAGCCTTTAACACAGGCAGGAGAAGCCATGGAGTTTGGATAAAAAAAAGTGGACTGTAACTTCGGCAATCGGAAAGGTAAAAATGATAAGGATTGGCCAGGTGGGCAGGTTTAAAATCACGCACATCGGTTAACGGGCGACAACTTTATGGGTACCTGTGTAAATCTGGTTTTCTGCTAGTATTTACTAACGCCAACGTGCCTACAAAGTTTGCCTTATAAAATGAGCTGTTATTAAGAATAAATTGCATACTACATTTGTACAATGTGGACAAGTCGAGGTTTGGAAGCTGATAAGCAATATGACTTACTATTTTTACTAATATTTGAATTTTTCATTTTCATCGTCGCTGACGGTAGTGCTGACGTACCATATTCATATCTCTAATTTCTTTTTCGTGTCGATTTTCAAATGAGTTCCCAGCCCGTGGCCTGGGTTCAAAAATGCAATTCCATATGTCAATTGTATTTAAATTCATTTAGCCCCCACCTGCTTCAGGATTTTCCCTATTTGTTGGTTACATATTTTAGGTGTGGCCACCAGAGAACATATATTTTCCAGACTACACTAAGCCAATCACACAGACCTGGTGGACAGATGAGTGTGTTAATTCATGACATCGGTCGATTTCGATGGATTCATGGATTGTAAGTCGTGTAATTTCAATGAGTAATCAAAATCCTATACCCACAAGGAATCATCGTTTGTCTGCAAAATTTGGTTGAGGAGGAAAAAGGTAAGGGTTGACTTCAAAAATCAACCAAAACCACACCGGGTGCTCGCTGGTTCTGCCCGGTTATTTTTGGTTGACACTATTCTCCTATGATTTTTAACAATGAGACACCCCTGAACCGCTTTGGAACCGCTTGAACGCCAGCAACCAACGGCTAAAATTTTAATTCGCCCCTTATCCAAAAGTTGGAGTCTGGAATTCGATCAAATAACATGCTGTAAAATTCTGCAAACGCAGCAAATCAAGACCCACACGCGTGGTACTTTCCTATCGTGCAAGAGACTGAGTTGCCTCCCGTTTCAAAAAAGAATATGTCACTCTACTTTTTGGCAATCCGCAGATTTTACAAAGAGTGGGTGAATTCTGTAAACAACTCTCGCGAAGGCCCCGTGCATGCACGGAATGTCAGAAAGTGATGGTACCTTTGACACGCAACCAACTATTTTCCTATATATATATTTTCAATCCCTAAACTCCTCGAGGATAACTGAACGACCACCCCAAAAAAATGGTAAATTTCCCCCAATCCAAGGCAGGGGCCCGCTCTGTGATTTTTTTTTTTAAAGTCACATTTAAATGCAGTTAGGGACTGTTAGGATATATATAAATCGCGCACGCATGAGCTTATTATTTTTGTTCAAAGTTCATTGTATGGCTCTCGTGCCGAATTCCTTTTGAGCATCATTTGGAAGAAGTTACATGATTATAAGAGACCCTTTCAAGTGGTGTGTCTTTCCAGGCAGCTTAGTAAATCTTTTGCCTTTAAAAGGACCAAGCCACGCTATATAATTTTTGATGGTATACCACGTCTGTCTCCATTTAAACCTTGAAATATCCAAAAATATAGAAAGTAGTCCATAATGGTGATAAAAAAAACCATATCATTGTCGAAGTTCCGATTTAACCTCTACACATAATAATGTAATACCGCTATCATACAGAGCTAGGTAGACACTCCACTGTGCACTTGCTGCCTAACAATGGGTTATTACTTTTTACCTACGACCACCATAAAAATGAGTAAGAAATGTCTCCACAAACGCTCCTTGTCACCACTGCCCATGGAAGCTATTTCGAATTATTACTTCCTACAATTTATCAAAAATATAAATGTATTTTTCTGTGTATCGCACCTCCTGTTTCAGATTCGCAATGCTCCTTACAGTTCGCTTGGTGCCTGGTTAAAATGATCCTAAAAATTATAATTGACCCCATTCTTTTTTCAGGACATGAATGACCCACGCTATTTTGTTTTACAGGGAGCATTGACGGATGTCAATCCAACAAGTGGAACAACCCGCCTTATTTTCCTAGTAATGAAAAACCCTCATATGGAATCGACTGATGCATTCATAAATATCTTCTAGGAAGTAGAAGAAAATGAAACCATTATAGCTGTAAATAACGTAAATAATTAAATAATTAAAAACAAATACTGCGTGTCATTGATCTGCATGTACTAAATCTGTCACTTTTTTCACTTCAAACCACATTTTTCCCACACTCCAGTTACAATTCTTCAAAACACCATGTAAAGAAAATAATTATTTAGGATATTATCAGTTTTTTCCTCAATTTTTACATATATTTCTATTTTCAGAGATCTGGGGTAACGTCTTAGCTGATAAATCCATGTGCCCTGACGCCTGTCAACATCTTGGCAGTCATTATGACTTACACAGTCTCTATGGATTCACTCAATCTGTACAAACGTTACCGTGAGTTTTATCAATGCAAAGTCGATTGAAAATATAATCTTGGAAAATAATTGTTGGATCACTTTGAACGATTTTCGGGAAAAAATCCCTGTCTCCCCCAATGTCGAATGAGGTATCGTCACCACTCACCAGCACTCCTAATTGCCAATTCCCCCAATATGATTGATGGGGTTGGGATAACTGGAGCTTGTAGGTTTTAAACTCTTAGCAATGTAGCAAATGGTGTGAGTGTTCCAACTACTTTTTTCCATGTAGGCATAGGAGGAAAATGTGGAGGAGATAACCGTACGACTTAACGCTCTCTATCAGACTTATATTCCGTTACCTTCATTGTTGGCATATTTGCAATATTTACCGATGTAATAATAAAGTTAAGGAAAAGAATACCGGGGAAAGAATAAAACGAAAAGGAAAGTAATCTTGTTTAAATAGTAATTTTCAGAAAGTATTCTTTTTTAAGATAGTAATTTTCATAATATTCACGTGGTTGTATTGTTTTATTTTTATCGAAGTCAAGTCGAAGCGAAATATTACCTACAGTGTGACAAGCGCACATTGTTTGACGATGCATTTTGTACTAACCCTCCTCCGAGAAGTGAGTGGGGGTGTTTACCACTCCCCAACGGATGAATCCCTGTCGCACAAAAAACGCAAACGAATATGATGATGAAGGCTTTTATGTATTTGTAAGTTCATCCTTTGCGGTCATTTCAGCGAAAAAAATGAAAGTTTGAGGGAGGTCAGGGTGTCCCGTCAAAGTCGGAAGGTGGTGGAGTGGTTGCCACCTTCCTATGTTTTACTGTGTAAAATGCCAAAAAATGGTGCTTATGTTACGTAAGATGCTACTGTAAGCAAATACTGACAATATTGCAAGTTCAAACTTATTACTTATTTCAAACGTTTGTCGAAGAACATCTAAAGTTCTCGTTCTTAATAATCAGTTTAGAAGAAAAAAAATATCTTCAGAAAATCTCCTTGTGTTCCTTTAACGACATGACTTCATTGGGATTGTAAGGCAAAAAAAAATATTGTTTGATTGTCCTCATCCGACCGACCGTATACCATGGTCCCTACCGTTTTTTCTTTTTTTTTGGAAAAAAGGTTTTTTTTTTTTATACTTTTGAGTGAAAAAGAAAAAAAATTAAAAGAAATTAAAATAATCGGAAAAATAGGAGGAAAATTTGCCAAAATCTGCTGAAATAAAACCTAATAATATCTCAAAAAGTACTTCAAAAAGTGTTGTCTGTCAGGTCGTCGTCCTTCAAGCGCAATTTGCAATAATTTCTCACTAGAGTTATGCTCCAAGGCCACCAGCCGTAGTAGACGGCCGGCCATTACAGCAAAAATGCTCAGAAAAAGTTTTGACGGCGTAACTTGGTACAAACATCCAACCGTGTGGAATTGCATCCTCATGGGACATAGAATAGCGTATGGGGTGTTGGCCATTGTAATTTTTTAATTTTAGGGTAAAACTGCCAAAGGTCAAAATTGTCCAAAAATAGGTATAAATCAGTCGAAATGCATCCTTTCTTCAAATAAGCTATAGATGTCCATTTGATGTTTTTTGGCAAATGTGAAACCCAGAACAGGAATATGCAAATTGAAATGGCTAGCACTCAATCCCCTCATTTGTGTTCCCTTGGGATGTACACGCACATGTTCTGATGAAACAGCTTGAGAACAGAAGGCAATATGATTGATGTTCCTATTTTTGGACTATTTTGACCTTTTTTGGCCATTTTGACCCCAAAATTTATAAATTGGAATGCCTCCATTATAGTCACTTAAATATGACTCCTTTGAAGGTAAATGGACATGTATTATTTTAAGAAAGGAATGCATTTCGACTGATTTGCCTATTTTTTTGACAATTTTGACCTTTTTTGGCCATTTTTTAACCTAAAATAAAATAATGTAGAAATGCCAACACCCCAAACGTTGATGTACATCCCAAGGTAGTATGAATCCACTAGGTTGGACCTTTGTAACAAACAACGCCGTCAAAAGTCATATTTTGGTCCTTTGACCGGCAGTCTATAGGGTCTCTGAAATATTCTGCAGAATTCGGTAACATTACGGCGCGGCGCTTCTCCGGCAACATTTTGTGCCGTTAAATGTATTTGAATCTTGATTCATTTTTATCCGAGTGCATTTCTAATAAGAACAATTTTATTAAGAATGAGATCAGTTTCCAAAATATGATAATTTTTATTATTATTCCCCAAAGTCACTTCCCCATGCTATGGGCATGACCCACAATGTGCGACTAACCCAGAGGAGCAAATGGTGCCTAAGTATGATAGGGACTGAGAACTGAGTCTAGTACACGTTGTGGGACCGAAGATGATAGTTAATGAATTGGGTCTTGCAATATAAATAAAAACTTGAAGTTGTTGGAGTTGCTATTTGCGATATAGACAAGTTCTCATGAGTACAGGTCTTGTCAAAGGAGGGGAAGTCATGGTGCGACGTCGAAGCAGCGCTTATACTAGCGCCCGTGTTCAACCACATTCGATATATGCCAGGCAAGTACGCACTCACACAGTACAATAAACGGGTTTCCTTTGAGGCTTTGTCAGTTATGTTGAAAGTGTTGTATTAAAACATGTCAGTGCATTGTTCATTGAAATTGCATTGTTTTAATTAATTATACCTCAGTCTGAATGTGATGCAATATCATTACAACTACATGGCTAAAAAAATCAGACCGACCGACCCATTCTGCCAGAGGCATCTATGGACAATCAAACAATTTATTTTTTGGCCTAATAGTAGGTTAAATTATGATTTTGCTTATTTCATCCAGTGCTGCACAAGCTGCTACCCCTGGTAAGCGTAGTATTGTAATCAGCCGATCTACCTTCCCTGGTACTGGGAAATATGCCGGACACTGGCTAGGAGATAACTACAGTCAATGGAGCAACCTGCACTATTCAATCATTGGTGAGTAAATGAAGACTAATACAACTCTCCAACATCATCCACAGAAGAACAACATTTGCCACAGGCATTTGAAGCCCTATTCAAAAACGTTAAAGGGGCGAACCTGTGTATACAGACTCTCTCAAAAAACTATACAATCAAAGATTGATTTTTTGTCAAAATCTTAAGTTCTTCTCAAAACGAAGTGTCTGAGACACTTGGAAAACACGTTGGTCCAGTTTCGGCTATCCCGATATCAACAGAGATGCCATTGAAAATCAACTTCAAGACATTCTTTGTTGGAAATTAAAATTAAAAAGGTATAAAGTGCTGTGATATAACACAATTTTATAATGCCACAAGTTTATAATGCCAAGTTTATCAATTCCAAACAGTCTTGTTGTCTCAGATTTAGTGCAGGTTTCAGCAGAAGGACGAACCATAAAACACACAGACCATATAATGTTGCTGTAGGGGATTGGTACAGCGAGTCTGTTTCCTTCCAAACATTGATGCTGGTACCCATTTATAAACCTGAGTAGGGAGGAGTAATTTGGGTAAAGCGTCTTACTCAAGGGCGCAACACTTTGGAAACAGATGGGCTCGAACGCACAGCCTTTGGCGTTTAGGTCGGGCGCATTATCCACTGGACCACATGTGCCCTCTTACAAGAAGTCCTGTATGAAAACGTAACCCGTACAAAATCGTAAAGCGTATAATATCGATTTGGTAAAGAGATAATGCGATAGTTGTTCTAGTTGACACTACTTATAAACTGTAATATCTCTTACTTATTATACATTGTTACCTCTTCCAGGCTCTTTGGAATTCAATATGTTTGGAGTCCCATATGTAAGTTCATTTGGATTTTTTTCTCTAACATTCCATTTTGTTTAAACTGATATGATATGTGGTGGTTACCATGGATACATCATAAACTGAAGACACACTTTGCTTACGCATAAAGGCGAAGTAACTATATTTTTGCACATATTTAATATCAAATATAATATATTCAGTATTGTGGAGTATGTCAAGTCCAAAAAGGTGCACTTTTTTAAATGAATAAAATGTCAACACAATTCCCTAATATCAGTGACTAGTAGATGTACATCATGCTACAATGGAGAGTAACAATGCCTCTGCAGTTAAAAAACATGATCATCTGCAATTCTTTGTCCGCTGCATATCAATAACTTCATTATTTGCTTGAGTCCAATGTACCATTGTGTACAATCCTTGGTCAATGATATTCAGATAAAGAAATAGAGATGACATTTTATGCATTTCCAAGAAAATGTGCAAATTTTACGATTGACATACCCAATAAATATAAGTTATGATATCTATCAGTGTTTACTGTGGAAAATTATTCTATTAATAATTATATTCTAAATACATCGGGTATTTGAAATGATCAATTCATTGATGTCATGGTTCTATTTCCTTGCATCAATAACTATCGGTTTCTCTTAACAGATTGGAGCCGACATCTGTGGGTTCAATGGCGACAGCAATGCACCAATGTGTCAACGTTGGATGCAAATTGGAGCCTTCTACACATTCGCTAGAAATCATAATGGCAAAGGTTATAGGGTAATTATTAATCCAAAATGATCATCAGTGTATAGAATATAAAAAAATGGTAGTCTCTTTCTTAACTTGGAGCAAAATTATTTCAAATCACAGTAGAGAAAATCCCGAACTCTAAGGTTGAGAAACCCCATTTAGTGAACATTTGTCATTTTTGATTCGGTTGATTGGTGTTAAAATCAGTGCCTATTGTGGAAGGCAGATGATATTTCTAACATTACTAGCTTGGCCAATTACTGGTGCTAGCAAACATCTTCGACATTGATAAATGTTATCCACTCCCTTTTTGTACAAATGTATTGTTACCAAATCCATAAAATTCTGCTATTTAAGGCTTTTTGTAAATACATCAACGCTATTACGATCCTCTAAAATCTAACAATTGGCCCTGCCCACAAATATTGGATAATTACCTTCAATTTTTTAATCACTGAATCAAATTTGTCATTAACAGAGAAAACGTAAATGACTGCGAATCACATATGCATTATTGCAATGAAATAAAATATAACAGTTATTAAAATAACGTTGTGTTTAAAAGCGTATTACAAATACATAGGGTTTACTTATATGGTTTTGCCTATACATTCAAGGATATTTTAATTAATTTAACAATCCAAGTGAATAATGCAATTTTCGGTATAATGTTGCACGCAATTGTATAATTTTTAGATGATGCTGCACGCAATTGTAAAATTGTTAGCTTGAATTATGATGTTTTGGATTGTGCAATTTATGAGTGTTGTCATAGTACAAGCAGGGTCACTTGTACTTTTTACAATTGTGTGTTTATATTTATAATATTTTTCGCGCATACATTGCATTGTTAAGAATTAAAAAGCGGTAAATCCATTCAATTCATTGTTTGTTTCGATATTTCCTCTGAATTCAGGAGCAAGATCCAGCCGCCTTTGGGGCATGAGGTAGCCCGTGTAGCGAGAACATTGCTCTCCGTTACACCTGATGCCTTACCTTTACCCCACTTTTTCTATCATCGCAGTGTTCATGGTCACCTGTAATGAGGCCTGTTGTTCCCACGAGTAAGTAACAAAAAATACGAACTGCTGCAGTACATGTTATACGGTAATTAAATACAGCAAGCAAATACAAACTCATAGTAACAATAGAGTTAAATACCATGTATCACGCAAGTCTAAAGAGAACACTTGACACAACCCTTTGTATAACAATGGTATATACTTGGGCGTAGAGAACTTGAACCCACTATAAAACCACTAAGGACCGCTGACTGACTGAAAAGACTCTTCCAATGCTTAGCATCTACTTTCTTCCATCATATTATTAGTATGCTTTATGTCCAGATGTTTGTTGAAGATGCTTACACTCATACAATGACAGGCCAGCTATTGTGGGGTCCTGCTTTCCTAATCACTCCTGTCTTGGATGAGGACTATGAAGCATAACAAATTGCTCTCGCTCTCTCTCTCTCTCTCTCTCTTGCTTTCTTTTCTCTCTCTTACTCTCTCTCAATACAATACCTGCCGCTGCAGAATAGTTCATCCGATTGTCCCCCAATACTGTGGTGAGTGGATATACTCATTTAAGAAATGTTTCCCTTTAACTCTTTGATACAATCTCATAATCGTCTGTTACTATTGCCGATATTTATTTTATCTTAATTAGTTGAAATAATCGATTGATACAAAGTAAAAGTGTTTCATACTACATTTTGTATCCGATTCAGGACTATACCTAATTCGATGCTTACTTTCCCAGATCACGTGGTAGAACTACTACACATGTACGTATAGTGATTGGAAGCAACATAAGTAGAATTTACTTAAAGATGCTTGTTCCGATTTATGTGTATCATGTTCGCTACTTGATATGATAGCATGGCATTTGCTTTCCCAGGTCAAATTCCAGTTGATCCCATGTTGATAGTTGTTCCATTTTCCGTGACGAACTGGTTCAACTGTTTTTACTGTGTAACGGTCTTAGACTGAAGTCATGTCCGACAATGAGAATATCCACCTTTCATCTCTATCCAAGGCGCCAACAAATTCATTTCATAGCTGTAATGGGACTATAGGTTTAGATTGTCAAGATCCACCTGTCAACACTGAGTCGTTTCAATCATGGAAAATTGACGTTTTCAGTTGCACTAGCACTACATGTATTTGGTATCTAAACGAATGAACATTTATTTAATGGTGTGAAATCTAACGTTACCGGCCATTTCTAACTTTAACCTAGACAATAGTTTGATTAACGCTTCCACAATTGTGATTCTTTCAAGGGTATTGAAATAGGTGTGCGCAAGACAACAACAAACCTAGATGCCCCTATGGATTACATCCCTCTGCACGTAAGAGGTGGATATGTGTTGCCTACACAGGAACCTGCTGTTACTACTACCATTAGGTAATAAACGTGTGTTTATTAATTAAGTACTTTAAAAGGTATTCGCAATGCGTGTTTATCCCGATTGCTTTAAAGGTGCAACGAGAGATTTTGAGGCACCAAAATATTGTGTCATAATAGTAATTTCATATAGATTAGAAACTCAATAGATTTCTTACTCTGTATTTGGCTACAGAAATGTCTTAAAAGAGAGAAAAAGGAGAGAAAAAAAGGTGATTTTGATTTGCTTATATTTCAATAGAATTCATAGGCTGAATTTCGTATTTGCTCCTATACGAGAAATATCATAATTTTTGTACCAAAGAAATATTTCTCAGCTTAATCCTTTCAGATGGGGGTATTTTTGATGCAAAGCTTTCCATCAGGGCAAAAATCAGTACTTTCGATTTTTTTAAGGACACCTGATATGTGAAATCTCTCGTTGCACCTTTAAACGCGCGGCTCACTAATAACTTCAACATTTATAACTTTAAGGACTCTGTCTCCTATCAAATAATAATAATACATTTATAATGGGTATTCGTATTTTCCTTGTGCTGGTCATCTTTGAGGTACACACTAAAGAATTAAAAATAAATCCCAAGATATTGTGATTAGGGACCAATCCATTTTTTAGATTTAAAATTGAATCTTATGGATTAGAATTTTAAATCTAAAAGATTTTATTCAAATTCAAGTGGTTTTGTTTTATACCTTACTCTCCATTTACTGCTCACATTATATCAGTAAGGTTCAAGTAACAAGCATATTACAACCCAAATTTCACCCGAATCCTGATATTTTACATTTTATACCGAGCTGACATCCTGTTTTTATTTTTAGCCGAAATAATCCAATGGGTTTGATAGTTGCCTTGGATGACTTGAAATCAGCAAGGGGAGATCTATTCTGGGATGACGGAGATTCTATTGGTAAGGAGAGATTGTGTAAGGAGGAATATTCAGAAATAAAATAACGCAATATATGTACGTAAAGCTATCTATCATAAAAAAAAACCTGCGAGTTCGAATTGTTTGCTTCAGATTTCAAACTTGCTGCCAATGAATAGCAATTTGCGAAATATCACTTGGAAATTACCTTGAAAAGTCCGGGCATATTGTTGAATCTGGCAAGGTGTTGGATCAGACAATAACTTATTGGATCTGGCAACCCCACAATGCATCGCACATACAATTCTAAATTCAAATTTACAATTTGATTATCACGTCAAATTAATTATTTGCAGATTTGAGGACCTGTGAATGTCAACAAACTATTCCTACCATTAGCAATGAGTAATAATAATTGATTTAATTATCAATTAAATAATTGGTTAATGGTCATGTTTTAAGTGTTGTAGCCTATTAACTTCACGAAATTTCAACAGCTCACAGAAAATATTTAGTAAATTAAATGTGAATTACGTTTCCAAATTTTTTTCAAGTGAACATGAAAAAACTAAAGCAGGGTTTCGAATTCAACATACATACCCCAATCATGCTTGCCGGAATAGGTAAGGTATTACCTGAACCTGACCCAGCATTTTGCCTGATCTGGCAATTTGCACTGTAATGTTTTGTTCTAAATTATCAATTTTAATTGTTGGGGCAGGGAAAGAAAGCTGTATTAATGTGCAATGTCACTGGTGTAGCTGCAGTGGGTGTAGTGCAGATGCAGAATAATTCCGATAAATCTGAAATACCCATTATCACATTCAAATAATGCACTGCGCGTTTTGCTGATTCGCTGCCGCGATAGAGAATTCTTATGATAGAAAAAGCTCTTGGGGAAGTGAAAATTCGTCCAACAAAAGTCTTTCAATATTGTGTGCTTTTCTTGGGATTTCTTTTCTTAGCATTTCTTGAAGAAACTGTTCAAACTAATTATTTTTATATACTACAGATACCTATGAGACTGGTAATCACTACTATGCAGAGTTCACGGCAACAGTGAGTACAATCATCAGACTACATCCAATCAGTTCCAAAGTTTGCTCAATTTGAAAATATTAAATGGTGTTAACAAGTAGTGGCTGGGATGAGCTGGAAGAAGTAACTTTAAACAATCATGACGGCATGGTGTTAGTTTCTAATTAGTGGTTGAAAGGGTACGACATAAGGGTAAGAAAAATATTCATTGCGTGAGTGCAGCAACTACCTTTATTTTTGTTTTATTTTTTATTATTATTTGTGTCAGAAATGTTTCACATAATTGTTATTTCTGTCTGTTGTCATTTGTTCTGGTTTCTAGGCTACCTCAATTACTAGCAAAGTCATAACAAATGGTTACGGTGGAGCAAACAGCCTAACATGGGGAACCGTCCGCGTGTTTGGAGCTAGTGCATCATGGGTACGGGTTAATGGTGTCAATCACGGTGACTTCAGCAACCCTAGCCCAGGGGTAAGCCAAATACAATCTGTAGTAAATTATATCATATATCTTTCACAAGACTAAAACCTGAGAGTGTGGTTTAGCTTTCTGTTTAATAATAAATAATAATAAAGGTTTATTTTAATCTCAAATCGTGGCCTGTAGGCCAAATTGCTAGAGACTTTACAACTTAATAATTACTAGACAGAAACAATGCAACTTGGAGGCAGCAGCTTAAACAGCGCCATATTGCAACATTCAAACACACTACACGAAACACACACCGGATGGGTAGTGCAAGCTTTCATGGTTCATTTGCCCATTTCAAATGAACCATGGAGAAAGTGGCATTCAGGTTTTAATCAATATCTGTTATACAAATCAAATCCCAAATGAAGTTCCCGAATTAAATCCAGCAAGTGGTCCCACTGAGATTCGATCCGAGGACCCTTTGCTCCAGAGGTAAGCTTGCTAACCGCTAGACCACGCCACTTTTCTCGTTTAATTGCTAAAGGAAGTAAGGAAGTAAATTTTCTTTCTTTCTTTTTCTTTGCAGGTGCTGGAAATTTACAATATCAAAACTGTTATCACGGGAGCATTGGACATAACCTGGGGATAGTGATAGCGCGATGACACTAATGCAAGATTTAATGTTCGTTTGGCCTGGTGTACTGATTAATAAATAATGTACGATCATGACAAAGAATACAATGGCATGGAAGAGTTGCAATTTAAGAACACTTTATTTCATCAGTAACATGTATTAATTCTAGTTTTCTGAAAAGACATTAATTTCGTCTAATAAGGTCATGGATAGTATACTTTTTAGACTTTTAAAAGTAGTAATAAAAACGAGGAATGATCATGTTCGTAACGGTATAGCATTATGTTTGTGATTGAACCCATGGGGCATAAGAAGCAGACGATGAACAGATCATCCATCTCCTTATTCTACTCTGTGCGGGCCTTTCTGTGACACGTTGCGTAGCTATTTTAGTGTCAGTGAGTGGTAAAAACCTGATGAATGTCTTTACCGACGTGTATATACATGCAGACGACTTAAGATTTAAGGGAATTTGTTAGGATCGTAAAGTATTCGTTTCCTGACCATTCCCTGGCAATTTTTTAAATCGAATCCTTAAAGCTTGCAGTATCTAAGCCCTTCAATTTCAGCAGAGTGGATAAAATCCGTGGGCTCAGGAAATCGCTGCGGATATACATATGTTGTTAATTTTTCTATAGAAATGCGGATTCATAGATACACTTTTTTGCAATATAGTTCATTTATGCAATATTTTGTCTCAGTAAACGGGCATTCGTAATTTCATGTTCAATATATCGTAAGAACAAGAATAAATGTCATGTGATTTCGTTGCAGAATACGTTCGTGATTTCTACCGTGTCATTTGCTTTTGTATTTATTTTGAAATTTCCAATTTTGGAAGATAACATTCTGTATTGAATAACTGAAGGTGCATATATAATTCAACGCGTTTCTTTCTCAATAAAGTAAACAGGGGGAAAACAAGGGAAACTACCGTTGTGGACATCTTTTTTTAAAGCAGAATCGGGAGAAAATTAGGACAGTTATTTTAAACCTGTCTACCTGCTTGACCAGACTGACTACCTCCCTTAGCACTATTTCGCCCCTTTGGACCGGGAAGACTGACTAAGTCCAAGCCAGTAAAACAACCGATGAACTGGTGATATTTCAAACAACATACATATTGAGTATTTGCCCCAGTTTATTGTAAACCTTCTAGGGAATCATCATTCAACTTTGCATTATTTATCTACTTGTTTATGACTTCATGGTATTTTTATCGATAGTATAATATAAAGCTCGGCTGCGCCTCGACCATAATTCGAATGTTTTGCCCGGAGATATAGAGGCTCGGACACATAAACATGACTGCCTATTATTTCGTAATTGTGAAATTATATTCATCTTTCCTCTCCTATTCTCACAATCTAGTAAAGAATGCATTTCTGGATGATCTTTTCATATCTATTCAAGAGGCCATTATTTTTTTTTATGAGCGGGCCACTGAATTGGTGTGCGCATGGTTGGATATCAGTATCCTCGGTAGATTGCATGGGAGATATACGGATTCACCTCACTCAAAATGATCTCTTGTCCTACATTCGACGGTATTACTACATCTGCTTGCCGCCAGAGATAATTAGACATCTGTGGCATATTTTTGCTAGATGATGCCTCACGAAAATTTATTTTTCTAATTTTATCACATTCTCCTTGTAATAATAATAAAAGTCATAAATGTCGACATTTATATAACGCCTATCACAAAGTATCAAAGCGCTGCTACTAGAATATGTCAGCTGCCATACAAATGCCCAAGGTGTACTCATACCTTTTGGGCGGCATTCAGTGGATTCGTGGGGATCGTCGTAGTGGAAATGGGGATACGGGGATGTGCGGCCGAGAAGGGTATCATTTTCAGCAATTTTGGCATATTGATCGGTCCCCTTTTCTTGCAAATTGGTTTATGAAAGGGTTGCATTTCTGTTGCAAGTGTAATTTCCAATGGTCAATCGGGTATGCAAACCACGAGTGTGAAAAAACGAGTATGTAAAATACATTTTACCAGTTAAGCCTCCACCAAAGCAGCTATAAGGATGGGTAGCAAATCTGTCATTTTTGGTATATTTTCGGGGTAGTGGTTCAAACATCCCTACCCAAATCAAAAGTGAGAATCCCCCCCGACTATATTCCTAACAGCTCCCCATTTTGCACATGGGTAGAGAGAGGCACATGTGTAGAGAGAGTGCCTTGCCCAAGTGCACAACACATTGGCCTCAGCGGGACTCAAACCCATGCCCTTTGTGCCATGAGTCGGTCGTTGTATTCACTGGACTACACACGCCCAAGTTGAAAATTGTGAACATGTGTTCATACAAGGAATTACGAGACTCGAACAGTTTGCAAAGTCCAGTTAGTCAGAATATGTAGTCACCTTGGAGGCAAATAGACTCCACTGCTGTTGTCGTTTTGCACTTGTAGTCTGTGTAGACTTCTGAAATACTGACAATTTTGTCGACGTAGACAATTTGGCCATGGGATCAAAGGAAAAATGTTCATTTTGATTACATACTTCGCAGAAGTAAACCATTTTCCCACTATAAATATTAATAAATATTATAATTACCATTTATTGGGTATGGCAATTGTAAAGGTTGCACATTTTCATGAAAATGAATAAAATGCCATCTCAATTTCTTTTCTGAATATCAGTGATCAAGGGACATACACTATGCTGCATTGACTCAAGCAAATAGTGGCGTTGTTGATAAGTAAATCCACCTGGTATTCAGCGAACAAAGCACTTCAGATTCCCCTTTGTTTATTTGGAACTGCAGAGCCATTGTTACTGTCCATGCAGCTGAAAAGATGTCAGGCGTTATAGACTCGTTATCCCCGCCCAGTTTAGGGTAGACGTTTCACATAGAAGCCCCAAGTACGCAAATGAGGTATTGCCATTGATTCCGTCATGCTCTGTATGATGTTGTTAAGTAGCGCAGGACGGAATCAATGGCAGTACTCATTTGTATACTTGTGACTCCTATATGAAATGTCTACCCAGTTTGGATTGAGCTGGCCTCATTCGCGAATAAAATAAACTTTGAGGTGCTACTGTGAGTTCAATAATTTTGACTGTTTATTTCATCATTTATTGAAAAAGAAACTAATGTGAACAAAACTCATGGTGGATATGTTGCTTGGTAAGCTGTGACCTAACATCTTTGTGCAGAACCAAGATCCAGAAGTTATTGCTGAACCTCATTTCTATTCAATTTACCACCATGTAAATAGAAAAATACAAAAGAAGGGGGGTCTTGCGACCTATGCTATCAACACGGTAAATTGAATAGAAATGGGGCTACGCGGCAAGTTACTGTAAGTTAAGTTTTGTTTCTGCACAAAGATGTTAGGTCACAGTCTGCCAAACAACTTTCTTTCACGATTTTTTGTTCATCTTTGTTTCCTTTTCAGAAAAATGGTGAAATATACGGTCAAAGTCAAATGAACGCACAGTAGAAGCCTAAGGTTTATTTATTCGTGAAAGAGGACAAGTATCTTGTGCTTTGCATCATGAAAAAAATAGCTCAATCTTAATCGGATGATGAGCACCTGAAATCTGTTTCAACTTTGTGGGTAATAACAATGGCGCTGTACTTCCAGATAAAAAAGTACTATATTTATCCTCTGCATACCGAGCGGATTTACTGGATATCAACAGTGCTTTTATTTGCTCGAGTCAATGCAGCATGATGTACGTCTACTGGTCACTGATATTTAGGAAAAGAAATTGTGATGACA